>JAJPUD010025668.1:0-17297 GCA_023553655.1 Myrmecobius fasciatus | reverse complement strand
TTTTTCTTTTTCAGTATGGTATCCCTTCCACCTCTAATTTCTTTTCCATTATTATCAAAGAAAAATCAAATTATACTGCCATTCTTTAAAGGATACCTATAGTAGAAATATAGTTCTCAAGAGTCTTCCTTTTTACCTTTTTATGCTTCTCTTGAGTTCTCTACTTGGAGGTCAGATTTTTTGTTCAGATCAGGTCTTTTCATTAGAAATAGGTGACATTGTCCTGTATCATTGAATGACCATCTTCTTCCCTGGAAGATAATGCTCATTCTAGATGGATAACTTATTCTTGGCTGTAATCCAAGTTGTTTTGCCTTTTGGAATATCTGATTCCAGGCCCTTCGATCCTTCAATGTGGAAGCTGACAGATCTTGTGTAATTCTAATTACAGTTCCTCGGTATTTGAACTGTTTCTTTCTAACTGCTTGCAATATCCTTTCTTTTGTGCGATAGTCCTGAAATTTAGCCACGATATTCCTTGGGGTTTTAAGTTTGGGTTCTCTTTGAGGTGATCGGTGAATTTTTTCAATGCCGATTTTGCCTTCTGATTCTAAAACATCAGGGCAATTCTCTTTCATGATTTCCTAGAAGATAGCATCAAGGTTCTTTTTTTTTTCATAGTGACTTTCAGGGAGTCCAATAATCCTTAGATTTTCTCTCCTGGATCTGTTTTCCAAGTCAGTTGTTTTTTCTAGGAGATATTTCATATTTTCTTCTATTTTTTCATTTTTTTGTTTTTGTTTGATTCTTGAAGTCTTATTGAGTCATTTACTTCTATTTTTTCAATTTTAATTTTTATAGTATTATTTCCTTCAGTTATCTTTTTTAGCTCCTTTTGTAGCTGGCCAATTGAATTTCTTGTTTCAGTGCATTCTTTTTCCATTTTACCAATTTTGTTTTTCAGTGAATTGTTGTCTTTTTCCAATTTGCCATTTTTATTTTCCAGTGAATTGGTGATTTTTTTTTCAATTCACCATTTTTATTTTCCAGCGAGTTGGTGATTTTTTTTTCCTATTCACCAATTTTATTTTTCAGCGAATTGTTTTCTTTTTCCGATTCACCAGTCCTGTTTTCCAGTTTTTAATATCTCTGTTGCCCTCATCTCAATTTATTTCCCCATTCTTCTTCTAGCTCTCTTTTGAGATTCTTTATGCAATCTTCCAGGTAAGCCTTCTGGAAGGGAGACCAGCTTACGTCGCCTTTGTGGCTTCATCTGTGATGGTTTTCAGAATCTCAGGATCTGAGGAATGCCCTACTTTCTCTCTGTAAAAGGTGTCTATGGTGAGAGCTCTCTTCTGCTTCTTACTCATCCTTTTGAGCTGAGCTATCAGTCACCAGCAGGGAATATAGCTGAAGTTTCAATTTGCTGAAGTTTCAATTTGCCCTGGGGCAGTTTGCTGAGTTGACTTCTGGTCTGAGGCTGATTGGGCTAGGTCTGCACTAGGACCACGTTTTCAGCTCCTCTCAATCCACTCTTTACCAAAGGTAGATCTGCCAAAGCACCTGCCCGCAAGCAGAGCAAAGTGGCCCAGGCGTCTCCCAGGGGCTTCCTGGGTGCCTAAAATCTGCCCCTCTATTGCAGCCCTGACTTCCGCCCCGTCTGGTGTCTGATCACGGCCAGCTGCTGATTCCCCTGAGGCTAACTTTCTCTGGAGTTTTTTTTTTTTTTTTTTTAAATAGATTGTTGATAGAAGTGCATTGTACTCCAAGTGTTTGGTGGTGCTCTCAGTCCAGAACCAGTTCGGAGGCTCAATTTGTCTGGGTCTGAGGGACGGTCTCAGGAGCTCACAGAGAACACTGCCTGCAGTTCGCCATCTTGGCTCCACCCTCAGATCCAGAATCTTAAAGAAGAAAATGTCACTTTGCAAATAAAAAATAATTCAAGATGAAGCTAATGAAGTAATTAAAGGCCAAGAAATAGTAAAATATGCAGAATGAAAGAAAAGAGAGAATATGAAATATGAGAAAAACAACAGATCTGGAGAACTGCATAAAGAAAAAAAAACACATAAGAATATTTGGACTACCTAAAAGTTATGACAAAAAAAAAAAGAATCGTGACACAATAATACAAGAAATAATTAAAGAAAATTGTCTTAAAATGACAGAAGCAGAAGAGAAAGTAGAAATAGGATAAATCTACCAATCATCACCTGAAAGAGATAATAAAAGGAAAACAGAAAAGATATAGATACATCATTGCTAAATTTTGAAATCCCAATTTCAAAGAAAAGATTATACAAACAACACCAAAAACAACCAACCACCCAAAGATAACAGAGAATCAATTCAAATATTCTGGATCTACAAGAAAAAAAGTGTACAAGATTTATTGGAGGAAAATAAAAAACTAGGTCTTAGAATACTATAGATCAACAATCAAAAGAACAAAGGTTGTGGCTGAAAATATTATATCCAGAAAAATTAAGTAAAATTTTGACTAGAAAAGGATATTAAATGAACTCAGATTTTCAGGATTTTTCTCCAACAAACCTGAACTCAACAGAAAATTTAACACACTAGAGCAGACATTAAAGACTAATTTAATGAGACTCAATATGGGCAAATTGTTTAAATTTTATGTGTGGAAATGTAAACCATATATCTAAGACCCACTTAGTATTTGGGTAGTCTAAAAAAAAAAATTGGAGTAGAATTGAGTGTGATAAAAGAATAAACAGGAAAACTACACAAGAAAAGATAAAAATAGTAATTATACTGTACTAGATGAGGTGCAATAGCAGAACCAATACAGAGTAATGAGATGGGGAGAAGAAAGCTTATAGTTTTCACAACCTACTAGCATTGCCAATGGATTAAAAGGGGAACACTATATGCACACACGCATGTGTGTGATAGATAAGATAAAAACATTTCCTTATATGTGTGTATGCATGTTTGTGTATGTATAAAAGAAGGCTATAACAGGCATCAAAATCTATAATGAAATAAGGGGTAGGGGGTAGATAAAGAGGTGCATAAAAGAGTCCATAAATCAACAGGAGTGGGTTAAACTGTGTAAATTAATGGGGAAAAGATAAAGAGGGAAGTAAAGGGGTACATAGGATTAGCTGGAATACAAAAGGGTGTTTAGAATAAAAGGAGCAGGATGAGGTGTTTAGATGAATGAGAATGAGATAAAGAGGGAAGGAAAGAAGGAGAAGAGAAGGTAAGAAAATGATCCATGGAGAGGGTACAGGGAAATTAATTAACAGCAAGGGAATTTAACAGAAATACCATAATGATTATAATTATTTTATGAACATTTTAAGTGGATGAAGAAGAAAAATATCACCCAGTTTGGCAAAGCAGGAAAATGAAATTAAATTTATTACTTTTTTGATCTATATTCTTATCTAACCATAGACAAAACTATAAAATCCTCCAAATAGCTTTATGTGAGGACTGGGAAATCAATTCATTGCATCAATATTTATGAGTACACAATACACTTATGCCCTCAAATAAATGTATATACTTTACTAAGGAAAGGAAATATGACATATTTAATAGTTTATTTTCCTCTATATATCCCTATACATTTCATGCCTCAAAGGAATGCCCTTTAAAACCATGCTAGATTTGTCATTGTCAATTTCAAAACATTAGACCAAGAATATGACAGTTACTGACAACTGGAAAGCTCTCATTTAAAATAAATTAAAAATAAAAATGAGATCTTTCCTTAATGTTATCAGATATTAAACTGATTATTTAAATAAATGAAAAAAATATATAAACTGGGTCACATACTTGAAGTGATTAATTTATTTGCAGATTGCAAATTAGACACAATGAAGTCAGATATTTTGGGTTGCATTAAATTACAATTTAGTTCATATCTGTATACTTTAAATGTTCAAGATTAAAACATTTTTAATGCTCTTTAGAATGTTCAAAGAAAGATTGTTATATCATACAATGAAATCTTCATCCCTGATGATACTGCAAACATAACATCTATTTTTGAGTCTTAGCTTCCACAGCAGAAGACTGTGCTCACTCTAAAGACAACCCTGACACAGAATTCTTCACAATTCTTAATTCCTTTTACTTTTTTTTTCCTGAGGCAATTGGGGTTAAGTGACTTGCCCAGGGTCACACAGCTGTTACGTGTCTGAGACCAAATTTGAACTCAGGTCCTCCTGACTTCAGGGCTGGTGCTCTATCCACTGCGCCACCTAGCTACCCCCAATTCCTTTTACTTTTGCAAACATTATTCTGGGAAGGCTTGCATTATCTGTTTTGCATGGTGTATCTGGATTGCTAAGGACCTCGAGAATTGTTTTTCTTTCTGGTGCAAGAAGATTAAAAAAAAAAAAAAACTTGCAGATAGCTAAAGAAGTGTGAACTTTTTCTGATGTACCAAGAACTATGCAAATTTTTGTAGAGACATTAGATAGGGAGAGGTTTGAAGAGTTGGAGAGAGAGAAGTTGTGTGATTAAAAAAAATAAAGAGTAGCAGCATTCTTGGGAGCCTCTCTAAACTTGTTAAAGATTTAAACAACTCAATAGCAAATTATTAGTGTTGGCACTGGGCAATAAGAAAAAGGAGAAATTAAAAGGAGATTTGAAATGTTGCACAGAAAAGAAACATCAGGGAGAGTCACTGGTAAAATGGAGACTAGTACAGTATAACATCTACCTTGCAAGGTTATTCTGAAGATCAAATAAGACAATATGTATAAAACACTTCACAACCCACATCTAACATCACATACCAAGATAAGATCTAAATGGGTTCATGATCTCGATATAAAGAGTGATATTGTAAGCAAATCAGAGGAACATAGTATAGTTTACCTCTCAGACCTGTGGAGAAGGAATAAATTTATGTCCAAAGAAGAAGTGCAAGTCCTAATTGAACACCAGATAGATAATTTTGATTATATTGTTAAAAAAGTTTCTGTACAAACAAAACAAATGCAGACAAGATTAGGAGGGAAGCATCAAATTGGGAAATCATCTTTACATTCAATGGTTCTGATAAAGGCCTCATTTCTAAAATTTATAGAGAATTGTCTCATATATATATAAATTCAAGCCACTCTTCAATAAGTAAGTGGTCAAGGGATATGAACAGACAATTTTCAGGTGATGAAATTAAAACCATTTCTAGTCATAGGAAATACCAAATCACTATTGATCAGATAAATGCAAATTAAGACAACTCTGAGATACCACCACACACCTGTCAGATTGGCTAAAATGACAGGAAAAGATAACGATGAATGCTGGAAGGGATCTGGGAAAGCTGGGACACTAATACATTGTTGGTGGAACTGTGAACAGATCCAAGCATTCTGGAGAGCAATTTGGAGCTATGCTCAAAAAGTTATTAAATTGTGCATACCCTTTGACCCAGCAGTGTTTCTATTGGGCTTATATCCCAAAGAGATCTTAGAGGAGGGAAAGGGACCCTCATGTGCAAGAATGTTTGTGGCAGCCCTTTTTATAGTGGCTAGAAACTGGAAATTGAATGGATGTTCATCAATTGGAGAGTGGCTGAATAAATTATGGTATATGAATATTAGGGAATATTATTTTTCTATAAGAAACGAACAGCAGGATGATTTCAGAGAGGTCTGGAGAGACTTGCATTAACTGGTGCTGAGTGAAACGAGCAGAACCAGGAGATCATTATACACAGCAACAACAATATTACATGATGATGAATTCTGATGGACATGACTCTCTGCCACAAAGAAATGTCTCAAACCAGTTCCAATTGATCAGTGAAGAAATCCATATACATGCAGAGAGAGGGATATGAAATATGGACCACAACGTAACATTTTCATGTTCTTTATTGATGTTTGCTTGCAGTGTGTTTCCTTTCTGTGATTTTTTTTTTGTTATAGATAGGATTTTTCTTGCACAACAACTTGTCTAGTATTTTGTCATTATTAACATGTATTGGACTTCCTGCCATCTAGGGGAGGGGTGGGGACTGGGGGTAAAATTTGTAATGGAAAGCTTTGTAACGATCAATGCTGAGGAACTACCCATACATATGTTATGCAAATAAAAAGCTTTAATAAAAAAAAAAAAAACTTCACTCAGTGTCTGTAATATAATAGGTGTAAAATGCTAATTTTCTTACTTACTTTAAATGAAGATTTCTGGTTTCAGAATTGTATTGTTTTCCAGAAGGAATATCCATGAGACAAGTTAAAGTGAACTTATCTCTTTTCAAGTACATGAAGCAAAAATAATGTCATTCACTCAAGTTTTTAGTTATCTGAGCCTATCAAATCCAGAAGATGGTATCTTATAAGAAATATTTTTAAATCATTCTATATTAAGATATAGGATTAGGATATTGCTGCCCTCCAGAGCAAGAAGAGGAAGTAGATGGGATAAAATTCATCACAGCCCTTTTCAGAATATGAAGTAGCCCTTCTAGTTATAGTTTCCTAAATTCTTCTTGTTCTGACTGTATTTCTCTGGTTGCATAGTTCTTATGTTACTCTGATTCTGGTGATCCCAGACATCATTGTGTCCTTAAACCCTCTATCAAAAGAACTAAGGTGCAGAGTAATAAGGGTTGAATGCTTAAGTATTAGTGTCTTTTATTAATACTACTATAAATTATTATCTTAGTGACTTTATTTAAGATCTGTAATTGTGGCAGTTTATTGACTTTAGTGATGATGCACATTGTAATGCTTTCCATTTCTTTAAAAGTTTGGTGATATATATAAGTATGAATACAGAGTAAAGCATAATGACAGGGCTCAGAATATCCTATTCACTAACCATTCTTCATAAATGGAACTTTGCTATCAAGTCACAAAACTGATAGAGTGGTAGTCATGTAATGGAAAAGATACACATTTAAATCTGGCCTTAGACAATTACTAAGTGTATAATTATGGGCAAATCACTTTTTCCCAAAGTTTCTTCATATTTAAAAAAATCCCTACTCTGAAGTTTTTGTGAAGTAAAATTGAGATTATTTTTGTAAATCTCTTTACAACTGCAAAGTATTGTATAGATTCTAGTGACCAAATGTGTTTGTGGTTATGAAAATCTGATTCTATAACTAATTTCCATTGAAATTTAAATATAGTGAAAATATTGGCTCAAATACAATCTATTTGGAATCCCAATGTTATATTTCCAAGAGCAGAGAAGATGTTAAAGACAATTACAAATGTATTTCTTTTAAAACGGACTTTTAAAAAATTTTATTTTTTTTTTATTTTTTTGCTGAGGCAAATGGGGTTAAGTGACTTGCCCAAGGTCAAACAGTTAGGAAGTGTTAAGTGTCTGAGACCAAATTTGAATTAAGGTCCTCCTGATTTCAGGGCTGGTGCTCTATCCACCGTGTCACCTAACTTCCCCACGACTTTTATTTTTAAAAAAGGAAATTACTGTTACATTTTAGGTGATTGAGTTGTTGTGCTCCTTGCATAATCTCAATATTTTAATCACTGAATTGGCCTTCAGTGGTTTTATTTTAATATATTCTTTTACTTATTATTATTGCATGACTTTCTCTTCTTTGTATTTCTTTTTTTTCCACATCAAAAATTGACCTTTTGGCTTCAGAAACAATAGCAAAAATTGTGTATATATATCTCCATAAAAATAAATTCAATTGACATAAAATATCTTCACATACATACAAGTATAAGCACATAGATGTATACTGCATACATTGATTTTCTATATTTATGTATGCCTAGACAGTGTACATAGTATTATCTATCAAATGAAATTTAGAGCAAACAATTGACATATTAGATTTATCCTAAGTCTCCATCAAGTAAAAACTACTTAAGAAAAGGCAATGCATTTGATTATATTAAATTGAAAAGTTTTTGTACAAACAAACTCAATGCAGCCAAGATTAAAAACCAGGAAGTAGAAAACTGGGAAACAATTTTACATCTCAGATTACTGATAAAGGCCTCATTTCTGAAATATATGTAGAATTGATTCAAATTTATAATAATGTAAGCCATTCTCCATCTGATAAATGGTCAATGTAATAGATGATAAATGTTACCTCTAAGCATTAGTGATTTAGAGCATTTTTTCATATGGTTAGAAATGGCTTTAATTTCATTTGAATATTGTTTGCTTATATTATTTGACCATTTATCAGATGGAGAATGGCCCGTATTCTTATGAATTTGAGTCAATGTGATATATATATACATATAGAAAGAGAGAAATATATATGTACATATATATACAGACATATATATGTACACACACAAACACACACACACATATATATATATATATGTATGTATGTATGTATATATATATTAGAAATGGAGCCTTTATCAGAACTCTTGCACGTATTTTTTCCCCCAGTTCATTAATTCCTTTTTAATCTTGGCTCCACTGGTTTTGTTAGCATAAAAACATTTTAGCTTAATTAAATTAAATCAAAATTATCCATTTTATAGTTCATAATGTACTCTAGTTATTCTTTGCCCACAAATTCCTTCCTTCTCCACAGATCTGAAATATAGACTATCCTTTGTTCTTCTGATTTGCTTATAGTATCACTCTTTATATCTATATCATGAACTCATTTTGATCTTATCTTTGTATAGGGTGTTATAGTTTCTGCCATACTAATTTCCAATTTTCCCAGCAATTTTTGTCAAATAGTAAGTGCTTATCACCAAATCTGGGGTCTTTGGAACGATCAAAAAATAGAATGCTATAGTCATTGTACTTATGAAATGAATCTATTGCACTGATCAACTTTTTTCTTATCCAGTAACAAATGGTTTCTATGACCTCTGCTTTAGAATATAGGTTTAGTTCTGGTACAGCTAGGCTACCTTCATTTGCATTTTTTTTTCAGTAATTCCTTTGAAATTATTGATCTTTTGTTCCTCCAGATGAACTTTGTCATTATTTTTTTCTAGCTTTGTAAAATTATTTCTTGGGAATTTGAATGTCACTGAATAAGTACATTCATTTAGGTAGAACTATCATTTTTTATTATATTAGCTTGACTACCCATGATCACTTCATATTCTTTATTTTTTATTCTGCAACTTTGCTATTTTTTTTACTTGATTATCTAGCATCTCTAAGTATACCATCACAACAATTGTAAAGAGTGATAATTTGGTTTTCCTTTTACCTTCTTTAATTCTTTTTTTTCTTCTCTTTTCTTATTGCTAAATCTAACATTTCTAATACAAGATTAAATAGTAATAGTTATAGCCAGCTTGTTTCACTCCTGATCTTATTGTGAATGGGTCTATTTTATCTCCATTACATGTGATGTTTGCTGATGGTTTTAAATAAATGATACTGATCATTTTAAAGAAAATTCCATTTTTTTTCCTATTCTCTCTAGTCTTTTTTTTTTTAATAGGAAAGGGTGGTGAATTTTGCCAAATGTTTTTTTCTGCATTTATTAAGACAATCGTATGATTTCTGTTAGTTTGCTTATGGATATGGCAAATTATGCTAATAATTATCCTAATATTGAAGCAGTCCTGCATTCCTGGTATAAATCTTACTTGATCATGTTGTATTATGCTGGTGATCTCTTTGCTAATCTTTTATTTTAAAATTAAGTATTAATATTTATTAGGGAAATTGGTCTATAATTTTCATTCTCTGTTTTGACCCTATCTGGTTTGGATAATAGTACCATATGTGTCTCAAAAAAGGAATTTGATGGGACTCCTTCTTCCTGTATTTTCCCAAATTGTTTATGTAGTATTGGAATTAATTGTTCTTTAAATGTTTTGTAGGATTCATGGAAGATTTTTTCTTAGGGAATTGATTAATTGCTTTTTAAATTTTTTTTTCTGAAATGGGACTACTTAAATAATTTATTTACTCTTCTTTTAATTTGGGCAATCTGTCATATTTATTCCATACAGTGGGGCAAAATTGCTTCTTAATTTCCTCATCTTTGTGGGTAAATTCATACTTTTCAGTTTTGATACTGGCAATCTTATTTTCTTCTTGCTTTTTCTTATCTAATTAAGTAAAGTTTTATTTATTTTGCTGATTTTTTCATAAAACCAACTCTTAATTTTGCTTATTAGTTCAATAAGTTTCTTACTTTCAATTTTATTAATCTCTTTATTTTCAGAATGACAAATCTGGCATTTAATTGGGAGTTTTTAATTGTTTTTTGCCATTTTTTTTAGTTGCATGCCCGATTCATTGATCTTCTCTTTCTCCATTTTATTCAAGTAAGTATCTAGTGATTTAAAATTTCCCCTAAAATCTCTTTTTCCTGTATCACATGAATTTTTATGGTTTTTCTCACTTATCACTTATTATAGCATAATATAATTTCATTACTTTCATATGCCTCAATTTATTTAGTCTTTCCACAATTGATGGTCCTCCCCTCAAATTTCAATTTTATTAAATTTTTTAAAGGCTGCTATAATTTTGTACATTTAGATTTTTTTTCCCTTTTTATGATCTCTTTCTGACACTGACCTAGTAGCTGTTGGATCAAAGAGTAATCTCAGCATTTTAAATATGTGTGCATAGCTCCATATTGCTCTCCACAATGACTGGATTAGTTCAAAACTCTGTAAACAATTCATTAGTTACCCAATTTTTCCATTATTACTCTAATACACATAATTTTCTTTTCTGTCATATTAGTCAATTAGATAAGAGTGAGGTGATACTTCAAAATTGTTTTAAATTTCTCTAATTTGTAGAAAATTTGCATTTTTAAAATATAATTTAGCTTTCATTTTTCATCTGAAAACCGCCAGTTCACATCTTTTGACATTTGTCAAGTGGGAAATTATATTTATTCTTATAAATTTGATTCCTTTCTCTACATACTTGAGAAATGTGGCTGCTATACAAAAAACTGATCATTAAAAAATATTTCTCAGCTTTCTGCTTTCCTTTGAATCTTTGCTGCATTTTTCCCCACCAAAATAAATAAATAAAATAAACTTAAAATCTGATGTGATCAGAATTACCCATTTCTTCCTTTTTCCATAGATTTGGCAATTAAAATGTTTCTTGCTATCCTGCTTTACTTATATTTTCACCCTTTATGTCTAAATAATGTACCAATTTCGATCCTGTCTTATTATATAGTGTTAGACATTGGTCTATGCCTAGTTTTTCCACACTATTTTCTAGGTTTCCCTTCAGATTTTGTCAAATAGTGAGGCTTTTTTTCCTAGAAGTTGGGATATTTGGGTTTATCAAAGAGCTGTATACCACAGTCATTTACTATTGTGTCTTGTGTAGCTAACTTATTCCTCTGATACATGATTCTAATTTTTTTGAGAGAACAACAAATCATTTTGATAATGTATTTCATATCATTTTATACACAATACAGCTTATAATATAGTTTTATATAAATAGTAGAGTGAGGAGTCCCATCAAATTCCTTTTTTCTCTTTTTTACTTTTTCATCAATTCTCTTGATATCCTTGACTTTTATTTTTTCCAGTTGAATTCTGTAAGTTTTCTATCTGTATAAATTTGTTTTTGGTCATTTGATTGTCAGAGAACTTTTCTTCATCATTATGAGGTATACCTATTTCATAACTTGGCTATGAGGCCCAAATGCAAATAACAGCAATTAAATGATTTTGCATTGTTAAAGCACCATGAATAAATTAGCTTTCTATCTGAAGAGGATTTTCTATCTGCTAGTGGAAGAACTTGTAAAGTTGATGTGTTATAAGCATGTTACTTTAGGAATTTTTTTTACAGATAGAAACAAATTAATAGTTTTTATTTATTTATTTCCTTACTTATTCATTCATTTAATTACTATTCATTTATCTGTGTATTTGATATTTCCCCCAGTTACATTTAAAACCTTTTTAAATTTGTTTTTAAAAGTTTTGAGTTCCATATTCACTTTCTTATTCACATTCCCAGTCCCCTTTAAGAAGTTACATGTAAAATTATAAAAAAATTCATAAAAATCATGTTGTGAAAGAAAATTAATTCCCTCACCCTAAAAAAAAGCTCTCAAGAAAAATAGAGTAAAAAAATTTAAAAAGAGAAAGAGAAAATATGTTTCAATCTGTAAACAAACACCATCAGTTCCTTCTCTGGGTATGATAAGATTTATCATTCTAAGTCCTTCAGAGTAGTCATGTATCATTTTATTGCTGAGAATAAAGTTACTTACAACTGATCAGCCCAGAACACTACTATCACTTTGTATACAGTATATTTCACTTTGAGTTTATGCAGGACTTTCCAGGTTTTCTCTGAGAGTGTCCTGTTCATCTTTTGAACATAACAATAATATTCTATTGTAATCATATTTCACAATTTATTCAGCCATTTTCCAAGTGATGAGCATCCCTTCAATTTCCTTTTTAATTTTTTTTTGCCCTGAGAAGAGAGTTGATATAAATATTTGTGTAGATAAGTCCTTTTCTTTTTTAAAAATCTTTTTTAGGCGGATTCATGCCTAGTAATGAATGGTATTATTGGATCAAATGATATGCATGAATTTGTAGCCCTTTGTCATAGATCATATCTGTTGATAATTTATCAATTGAGACATGGCTCTTATTATTTTTTAATGTGACTCAGCTCCATCAATATTTGAGAAATGAAGTCTGATTAGAAAAAATTTGTCAAAATTATTTTTACAGTTATTATTAATAATATTTTCCCCCATTTATTTTATTCTCTCTCTCCTTACATCTTGCCCCTTCTCAAAAGAATTTTGCAACTGGCCCTTTCCTTTTCTAATAGGCCATCTGTTTTATCGCCCTCCTCCCTTGCTGTATTCTATTTTCCTCTTATTTTCCTGCAGATAAGATGTATTTCTATACCCTTATTATCTGTGCATATTATTTCTTCTATGAGCCAATTCTGATGAGAGTGAGGTTTACTCATTCACCTTCTCTTCCCTCTCTGTTCTTTCACTGTGAAAGTTTTTTTTTTTTTTTCCCTTGCCTCTTTTTATGGAAGATAATTTACACCATTACATTTCTTTTATTCCCTTTGTTACAGTACATTCTTCCTTCACCCTTTAATTTCATTTTTTATATATTATTCCTTGATATTCAAGTCACACCTATTACCTCTGCCTGTATATCCTCCTTATAACTGCCATAACAATAAGAAAATTCTAATGAATTTCAAGTATTATCCTCCCATTTAGCAAGTAAGTAGATAAACATTAAGAAGTTCCTTATGATAACACTTTCCTGATAACCTCCTTATGTATCACCTGAGTCCTGTATTTGAAAACCAAATTTTTCTTTTCAGTTCTGATGTTTCCTTTATGAATGTTTAAAAATCCCTTGTTTCATTGAGTAGCCAAAATTTACACTGAAATATTAACCTCAGTTTTGCTAGGTAGGTGATTCTTGATCATTATCCTAGTTCCATTGTTGTCTGGAATATTATATTCAAAGCCCTCTGGTTCTTTAATATAAAAGTTGCTACATCTTTTGTTATTCTGACTGTGGCTCCACTAGAATTGTTTCTTTCTGGATGCTTGCAATATTTTCTTCTTGAATTGGGAATGATGGAATTTGTCTATTATATTTCTGGGAGATTTTATTTTAAGATCTCTTCAGGAGGTGATTGGTGGATTCTTTCAAATTCAGTTGTTATTTTCTGGTTCTAGAATATTAGGACAATTTTCCTTGATAGTTTTTTTTTTTTTTAAATTATAACCAGGGATGGTGGAGAACAGACAGGACTCTCTGTAACCTCCTCGAACCTTCCCTCAAACCAACAACTTATGAAGCCTCTATACTGATTTTGAAGCAAAAAAATCCACAATATCTGGAGCACAACACGATTCTAGAAGAAGATACTCTGGAAGAACTTCAAAACAGACCTCATACCTTTATTTTTATTTATTTATTTTTTATTTTTTATAAGGCTTTTTATTTACAAAACATATGAGTGATTTTTCTACACTGACCTTTGCAAAAACTTTTTTTCCCAAGCTTTTCCCCTCCTTCCCCCCACCTCCCACCCCTAGATGACAGGTAATCTAATACATGCTAAATAGGATAAATTATATGATAAATACAATACATGTATACATATCTATACAGTTATCTTACTGCACAAGAAACATCAGATCTAGAAAGAGAAGAGGAAAAAAACAACCTAAGAAGGAAAACAAAATGCATGGAAATATTCACAAAAGCGTCAAAATGCTGTGTTGTGGTCCATACTCAGTTCCCACAGGCCTCTCTCTGGATGTATATGACTATCTTCATCGCTGAACAACTGGTTGGAATCACATCATTGTTGAAGAGAACCATGTCCATCAAAATTGATCATCATATAGTCTTGTTGCTGTGTATAATGTTCTCCTGGTTCTGCTGATTTCACTCAGCATCAGTTCATGCAAGTCTCTCCAGGCCTCTCTGAAATCCTCCTGTTGGTTGTTTCTTACAGAACAATAATATTCCATAACATTCATATAACATAATTTATTCATCCATTCTCCAATTGATGGGCATCCTTTCAATTTCCAGTTTCTTGCCACTACAAAAAGGGCTGCCACAAACATTTTTGCACATGTGGGTCCCTTTCCCTCCTTTAAAATCTCTTTGGGATATAGGCCCAGTAGAAACACTGCTGGGTCAAATGGTATGCCCAGTTTGATAACTTTGAGCATAGTTCCAAATTGCTCTCCAGAATGGTTGGATCCATTCACAGTTCCACCAACAATGTATCAGTGTCCCACAGACCTCATATCTTTAAAAAAATGAATAAAAAACCAAAAAGAGCTCTCACCATAGACAACTTTTATGGAGAGACGGAAGAACAGACCTCAAATCCTGAGGCCCCTAAAGGCACAGCAACTCCAGAAGAAGCCCCAAAGAGAGACACAAACTGGAATCCATGTCACAAGGCTTTCTTGGAAGATTGCATAAAAAATATTAAAAGAGAGTTAGAAGAAACATGGGGAAATGAAATGAGATCACTGCAAAATAAAATAGAAAAAATGGAAAAAGAATGCAATGAACAAAAAATGGAATTGGTCAATTGCAAAAGGAACTAAAAACAGTAACTGAAGAAAATAAGATTAAAAATTAGAATCAAACAATTGGAAAGGAATGACTCATCAAGACTTCAAGAATCAGTCAAACAAAAACAAAAAAATGAAAAGATAGAGAAAAACATGAAATATCTCCTAAGAAAAACAACTGACCTGGAAAATAGATCTAGGAAAGACAAAAGGAATATAGGGCTTCCTGAAAGCCATGATTAAAAAAAGAACCTAGACACTATCTTCCAGGAAATCATAAAAGAAAACTGCCCTGATATTTTAGACCCACAAGGCAAAATACTCCTTGAAACAATCCATCGATCACCTCCTGAAAGAAACCCCAAAATTAAGTCCCCCAGAAATATCGTGGCTAAATTCCAGAAATATCATACCAAGGAAAAGATATTACGAGAAGCCAGAAAGAAACAATTTAAATATCGGGGAGCCACAATTAGGATCACACAGGACCTAGCAGCTTCTACTTTGAAGGATAGAAGGGCCTGGAATCAGATATTCCAAAGGGCAAAGGAACTTGGATTACAGCCAAGAATAAATTACCCAGCTAGAATGAGCATTATCTTCCAAGAAAGATGGTCATTCAATGAAATAGGAGAATTTCACCTATTTCTACTGAAAAGACCACAACTGAACAAAAACTTTGATCTACAAACACAGAACACAAGAGAAACATAAAAAGGTAACAAGAAAAAAAAAACTCTTGAGAACTATATTTATGTTATAGATACTTATAGAATGAGGGTTGATTTTATGAATCTATTATTACATTATGATTATGATATGATTATTGTGATTTTATGATTATTATCATATGATAAACTGAAAAAGAAATTAGAGGTAGAAACGGGATAACACTGGAAGAAGAGGAACAGGAGGTAAAATAAGGGAAATTACATCACATGTAGAGGCAAAGAAAACCTATAATGATTGAGGGGAAAAAATGAGGGGAAGGTGAGAATTTGGTTAATCTCGATCTCATCAGATTTGGCTCAGAGGGAATAATAGACGTACTTATAAAGAAACAGGAGGGAAAGGGGGAAAAAAGGGTGGGTGGGGCTCTAAAGGGGAAGGATTGTTTGGGTGAAGTGGTTATCAAAAGCAAAATAGTAGGAAGGAGGGAAAGGGGATAAGAAAGAGAAAAGCATAAGCTAGGGTAAATAAGATGGCAGGAAATACAGAATTAGTTATTTTAACTGTGAATGTGAATGGAATGAACTCTCCCTTAAAGCAGAAGCAGATAGTAGACTGGATTAAAAATCAGAATCCAACAATATGTTGTATGCAAAAAACACATCTAAAACATAGAGATACATACATTTTGAAGGTAAAAGTTTGGAGCAGAATCAATTATGCTTAAGGTAAAAAAAAAAAGCCGAGGGAGCAATCCTGATCTCAGACCAAGTAAAAGCAAAGATAGACTTAATTAAAAGAGACCAAGAAGGATATTATATCTTTCTAAAGGGTACCTTAGATAATGAAGCAATATCAATACTAAACATATATGCACCAAGTGGTATAGCATGGAAATTCCTAGAGGAAAAGTTCAGAGAGATGCAAGAAGAAATAGACAGCAAAGTATAATAGTGGGGGATCTCCACCTCCCTCTTTCAGAACTTGATCAATCAAACCACAAAATAAATAAGAAAGAAGTTAAGGAGGTAAACAAAATGTTAGAAAAGTTAGGTATGATAGATCTTTGGAGGAAATTGAATGGAGACAGAAAGGAGTTTACTTTTTTCTCAGCAGTGCATGGAACTTATACAAAAATTGACCACGTATTAGGACACAAAAATTTCAAAATCAAATGCAGGAAGGCAGAAATAATAAATGTATTTTTTTCAGATCATGACGGAATAAAAATCACATGCAATATAAGGCCAGGAGAAAATAGACCAAAAAGCAATTGGAAACTAAATAATTTTATCCTAAAGAATGAATGGGTGAAACAGCAAATTACAGACACAATTACTAATTTCATCCAAGAGAATGACAATAATGAGACAACATGCCAAAATTTGTGGGATACAGCGAAAGCGGTAATAAGGGGAAATTTTATATCTCTAGATGCTTATTTGAATAAAAGAGAAAGAGAAAATCAATGAATTGGGCTTGCAACTAAAAAAGCTAGAGAAAGAACAAATTAAAACATCCTAAAAATAAAAGGAGAGATTAATAAAATTGAAAGTAAAAAAAAAAAACTATTGAATTAATAAATAAAACTAAAAGTTGGTTTTATGAAAAAAACAACAAAATAGATAAATCTCTAGTTAATTTAATTAAAAAAAGGAAAGAGGAAAATCAAATTGTT
>JAJPUD010025667.1:0-17297 GCA_023553655.1 Myrmecobius fasciatus | reverse complement strand
TTTTTTTCTACTTATTTCAGGAAGACTTCATGAAAGAGCTCTTTTATTTAACTCCTTTGTATGCTCTTAATTAATGAATTTTTCCCCTAAATTATGACCAGAAAGGAACCTAGTATTCCTCATAGGTTCAGATGAAGGCAAAGTATAGTGGGTATGTTATCTTTTTTATTTTGAATAAATTGTCCTAGGTGTGTAACTCCCCCCAGTAGAATATAAGTCTTTTGTAGACAAGAATTATTTTGCTTTTGTCTTTTGATTACTAGTGTTTTATATAGTACCATGAAAAAAAGAGAGTGCTCAATATATATTCAAAATTAATTGAATAGAATTGAATTAATATGCTTTTGTTAAAGTAGCCTAAAATTACATGATCATTTTTGGCTACTATGTATATGTTGTTGACTCATTGAACAGTTCATTGGTGTTCCCAGATTTCTTTCATATGAAGTAACATCTAACCATAATTTCCTATTTATATCTAGGAAAATGATTTTTGAATAATCATATTTCTGAATAAATTTAATGAACATAATGAATCTATTTCTTTCTTTGTATCAGTCTATGATGAAAATATTGCATGACATATACTCAAGGAAAGATTTCCTTGGATACTTCATGGGAAATTTCTCTCCAGGTTAAAATCAACATTTTAATCACTGCTCTTTCAGTTGAATGCTTTGGCCATTTCTAAGCCTACCTAACTATGCCATAGTCTAGTGGATATCTCTCCACCAGGAAATTATTAAAAATTTTCTCAAATATCTTGAGGAAATTTGAATATATCATATAATTATATTTCCTTGCTTTTTTCTTCCCTCCCTTTTTTCTCTCAATACTGTCCAAAAATATTCTTGTCTATATCAATTCATTGTAATAGAAAAATGAGTAGATTTACAGTAAGTAGATATTTAGTCAAATCCAAGGTTTTAAATATATGTATGTGTGTGTGAATGTATCTCTTTGCTTCTCATTTGCCTGAAATCTGCTCACACATGGTAATAAGTAAACCTAGGTGAGACTAGATGAGTCTGAAACTGGATGACAAGTTCATAACTGCTTTTTTTTGCTTGGTGTTTCTTTTCCTGAGTTCAAGTGACCAAATGATTCTGAAACGATTCTTAAATGAACCTCCATCTCCTAATTCTGCATATCTTCACTGGTTGTTCCCCATGACTAAAATTCTATACCTCCTCATTTCTGTTTCCTGGATTTCTGAGCTTCCTTTAAGCTTTAGCTAAATTCTCATCTTCTTTAAAAAGTTCTTTCAGACTTTCTTAAATTGACTACCTTCTTTCTGAGATTATCTCTAATTTATTCTTTAATTTTTATTTGTATGTTGTCTCTCATATAAGACTATGAACTACTTGAGACAAGAGACCATTTTTTTTTTTGCTTTATTTGTATCCCCGGCACAGTAGATGCTTAATAAATGTTTGTTTGCTTGATTGATTTATTAATATATTAGATTGTGCATCTTTGCATTACATTTTGAGTGACTGTGATTCTAATTCTTTTTAGATTGTGTCTGAAGCCATATAGCAAAATAAGAAATATATTTCCAATTAAAGATGGATTTTTAAGGCAACCAGAAGCTTAGGATTTTTGAAAGAACTACATGCTTTTCCAAATGAGGTTTTGGCTAGGTTCCCTCCCCCAAACACTGAATTGGCCTCAGAATTGAGTAGTAAAAGATGATCAGAAGGTATGATGATTGGGAAATTCTCAGTTTTAAGGTATTCAATAAATTATTAAAATCCATTAATGGTCCTTAGCATTTCTGTGTCTCTCAGAAGCCTCCCCAGAAACTCAAGAGTGTTTCAAAGGCCCTCACAGCTTGAAAATAAGATATTCTGTATAACTATGTGCTGAATTTACCTGATGATTGAGGTTCCTTCAGAGATATGGGGTATTTTAATTTTTGACTTTGTATATCAAGTTCTGGCATGTAATAATTTCATAAATCCTTGTTGAATTATCTTTATTTTCACATATCTTCCTTCAAAGGGAGGAATAGTAACAAATTTTCATTTTAGGTGAAAAAATTAATTTTGTTCACTTTGGCAAAATTATATTACCAATATTTTTGTTATAAATCACATTTTATTCTTTTTATGGAATTAACAGAAAATATCAGTGAGGACCTTGAAAAGATTCTGTTAGTGTCCTAATTTTTCTAAATAATCTCCAAAATTTGTTACTTTCTCCTTAAATATTTTAGCCAATCTAGTAGATATAAAATGATATTTCAAGGTTGTTTGAATTTGCATTTCTCTAATCAATAATGAGCCAGACCATTTTATATGATTATTTTTTTTTTATTTCTTCATTGAAAAAGTGTTCACATTCTTGGACTATTTATCAATTTGGAAATGACTTATATTTCATAGATTTGACAAAGTTCTTTAAATATTTTAAATATGAGACCTTTATCTGATAAACTGTGTATAATCTCCATTCCCCTTTCTGCTTTTCTTCTGATCTTGGCTACATTTGTTTTATGTGTAGAAAAATTTAATATAATTGGAATTATTTCATTTTATATTTAATTTTGTTTCCTATTGTTTATTTATAAATTGTTTACCTATCAATAAGTCTTATAAGTAATATTCTTTTATTTTTAATAAAATCTCTATATTTAGGTCATGTACAAATTTTGACTTTTTCTTGGTAAACAATGTAAGATATTGGTCTATGCCCACTTTTTGTGACACTCCTTTGTGGTTTTCCCAACATTTTTATCAAGTAATGAATTCTTGAGTCTTTATACTTGCTGAATACAAGTTTATTATGTTTATTTGTTCCTGGTAAATTTTAAATCTACATTATTTCATTGATTTTTCTGTTTCTTAGCCAGTACCAGATAGTTTTGATAATTACTAACACAATATAGTTTAAGATCTGGTACTGCTAAACCCTCTTCATTTATATTTTTTTCATTACTTCTTTTTATATTTTAAACTTTTTGTTCTCCCAAAAGAATTTTTATTTTTTTCTAATTCCATAAAATAATTTTTTGGTACTTTAATTGGACTTTTGTGCAGCTTTGGATTAGAAGAAGTAACATTTTGTTTTCTTATAAGATTTCTTGATCATAAGTAAATATGCTTTGAACTTCTGTATTTTGATGGAGTAGATGTAGAGGAGCTGGGCATCTCACCTCACTTCAAACAACCATCTTGACAGGAAGTGCAAAAAAACCAAACCAAAACAAAAACACTTTAATCTGGGCCTAGCAAAGGATTCCTTTCATTTGAAAAAAGCTTATTAATTGGTGCTAATAGACATGAACAGCTGGTCAAGAAGGTATCACATAATGGGACTTATATACAAATTGTAGATTCCTGACCATGGAAAGAGTAAAAATAACAAAGACTGGCAAGAGTGTATTTTCCTGATATCTTGCAAATATAATTAAAAGATTTATAAACAAAAAAAATTATGTGGAATAGAGAAACTGTACTATATACACATATGCACATATGCACATATACATATATATATATATA
The DNA here is from genome assembly GCA_023553655.1 of Myrmecobius fasciatus. Lineage (NCBI taxonomy): Eukaryota > Metazoa > Chordata > Mammalia > Dasyuromorphia > Myrmecobiidae > Myrmecobius > Myrmecobius fasciatus. The sequence continues at coordinate 13,791 of JAJPUD010025667.1, read as the reverse complement.
TATTCATCAAAATAGGGAATGTAAGTAGTAGCTTCAATAAAGTAAGAAGAGTTGCAATTAAAGACACTGGAAATTTTCAAAAGACAAAACCTAACAAAGGAACTAATAATTAAAACCTTGACTCCAAGTATTTACACTCCAATGCCTTTGATTTAAGCTATAATTGAAAGGAACCAGAGTTCCTAGTATAAACTTAGCCTAATAGGTATCACTGGAACTTGGTGGGATGATTCACATAACTAGAATATGGCTCTGAATGAGTATATTTTATTAAAAAAAAGGATAGAGGTGGTATTATATATTAAAAAAGGGAGAACCTTTAATTCAAAAGAATTTTATTATCAATATACACTATAGACAACTTGGATAGAAAGATAGAAATAGAAGCAGAATTAAGGAAAAAGGTCATAAGCCAGTAACAGAAATATGATACAATAGTGTTGAGAAACTTCAATTATCCAGTCATTTGCTGAAGTGCTCTGTCTTTGTCACTGTTTTTGTCTCTGTCTCTGTCTCTCTTTCTGTCTCTCTGTCTATATCTCTGTCATTCTCTGTCTCTCTGTAAATATCTCGGTCATTCTCTTTCTCTGTTTCTGTCTGTCTCTGTGTCTGTGTCTTTGTCTTCCTCTTTTTCTGTTTCTGTCTCTCTGTCTCTATCTCTGTACCTGTGTCTGTCCGTCTCTCTTCTCTCTCCAAAAGTAGAGTAACTGACCATTTTTGACTTGCCTTAATGATAATTTCATCCTTCAAAGGTAGAAAAAATGGCAGGGACAAATTCTGTTCTTGATCTTATACAATTAAGATAGAGGAACTTGTTGCTGGGACACAAATAATGAAAAGTCTGGGACAGGACAAATTACTACCAACTACCTCTTTGAGTTTTGATAGAGAAGTAAAATAAAACTAAATATAGTTTGAGATAAAGCCTATATTTTGAGAGAGCACAAAGTATTCCACATGCTAAAGTTCTACATGAGAGTTTAGTCAAGGATGGCTGAAAATCTCTCATGTATGAAATTCTAAAGGCCCAAAGGAAACAGTTCTTATTTAAAAAAAAAAAAGCGGGGGGAGGGAGGCAGGAACTTTCTGAAGAGACTGCTTTGGATGCAAAGAAAAAACTCCTTAACCCATTAAGAAAGGATATTTCCAAAAGATGGAAGCAATGATAGTTAACTGCCTGAATATGAAACTGATCATGCGACAGTCTTATAAAATTCATGTAAGTTCTAAAATTCAGAGTGCGCTTGTGCTGGTGAGGAAAGCTAAGCACAACAAAATGCTCTATTGAAGAAAATGAAAGGAATACAGAAAGATTCAGATGTATACTTGGGATGTATAGGATACTAACAGCTGACAACAAAGCTAAGGAAGAGCTGTCCGATTATTATTTTACTTCTCTTTTCCCTGACAAATAGAATGACCTTTGAATTGTAAAGAAAAGAACCAAAATGACTAACAGAGAGTTGGTGCTGAAAATAAATAAGATTAGAAGTCACTTGGCTGCCCTTGATGAATTCAAGTTACCTGGTCCAGACAAACTACTTCTTTAAAAGCAAATTACTTCTCCTCTAAACTTTGTGTCCCAGTTCAGAGACACTACAGGGTTGTGTTAGAGCTCCTTAGATGCTGGCACAATGCTTACTCCATCTCCTCTCATCTCTACCAACTTTGGCTTATTAGAGTTCACAATCCTTGTTGGGTGAAAGTTAATGATCTCAAAAAATTTTAATCAACTTTTCTGAATTATTAAGGATATCTTAATAATTAAATATCTCCATGTACTGAAAGAAAGGAAGATTTGATTTCTGAGCCACTATTAGTAATATTTGAAACCCGAAGAGACTGGAAGAAGGAAAAGTGTACAAATTTTCAAAAAAAAAGAAAAAGAAAAAAAAAGAACAGAATAAAGTTGGTAGATTTTAGGCCAATCAGTTGGATCTTGATTCCTGGCAAATTCCAGTCCTCAAAGTTTCTATCTTGAAGAGCTTTTTAGTGAATACAGAGAAAAGCAAGAATGCATCACACAGAACCAACATGGCTTCAACCAAGACAACTCATGCCAGGTCAATGTAGCTTTCTAAATGAGTAGATTCCTATTTTTAAAAATAAGTTTCCTAAATGAACACATCAAGGAAATCCTACAGATTATGTTTATCTAGCTTTTATCAAAGCATTTGACACATCATTCTTGTGGAAAGAAGGTCAATTTGAAAGGACTGTGCAATGCAGGTAATGTACCTGGAAAGGTGGGTTCCAGGCAATTTGTCGAGGAGTCAAAGAAAGAAAATTATATTGACTCTTTGAGGCAGTAGAAGACCATTGAATAGGAAGTTACATGGCCAAAGTTTCACTAACAAAAAAAATCTTTATGTTCTATACAAATGTGAGTTAATATATTTTATTTTTCACATAGCCATTAGATGATTCCAACAAGACTACAAATATCTGTGCTTTCTAGCAGTTGGCAACAAAATCTAAGGGTTTAGGTAGAATTTATTAGCAGGAATGAACTCACAAGTGATAATTAAATGATGGGTCAGTTTTCACATTTGGTTATGTGGTCAAATTTAAACATATTTAAAGAGAAAATCAGTCAACTAAAATAAAGAGACAAAATAGGTTGAGGAACATACTGGCACATTGATAAGCACAAAGAAAGATTTCAATGGCCATTTGTGACCCATTGTAGGATTTCCTGGATATTTGGGAATTCTAAAATGGACTTAGTTTTCCTGGCAAATACAAACACAGGGCCAGGGACCACACATTGTTTTGACCAACTAATTTATGAGACTAATAGAAAGACCCTGAACTTAAGAGTTAGGAATCACAGAAATTATATGTCATGGATCATAAATTTAGAGTTAGGAAGACCATTAGAGACTATCTAGTTCAATCTCCCTACTTTTAGTCTCATAGAGATCAATGACATCCACAGTGTAAATGTGAGAAATAGAATCTGCTCTCTATACCACACTATCTTCCAGAGTCCTGGGTTCTTATCCTGGTACTTGCACTGTCTGACCCTGGGCTAGTATTTTACCTTCTATGTGCCTCTGTTTCCCTGTGTGTAAAGCGAGTGGGTTGGAAAAGATGATATCAGAAGGCCCTTCCAGTGGTGAAGTTCTGGGGCTCCCTTATTCCTTTGGATGCATCATATTCAAAGGGAGGTCAATCTAAACTGGAAATATATAACAGCACCGTTGAGTATTAATTTCCCTGTGCTGTCTGCTTATTATGTGTGTAAATCATAAAGTCAAGGAAATTTGCCAAGGAAGATGAGGGCCTGATGAGGAGGGGTCTAAGGGGAGGGAATGATTTGAAAGCTTTCACAGGATGATTGTTGCTATGGCAACCCCTCCGGTCTCAGCATGTGTTCAGAAAGGCTCGCCTGAGAGTTGGACTGTACCTCTGATGAAGTGCAAATCATTCGTGTCATCAATTTGGGGCTGAGGACTCAGGGATGGAGCGGAATAATTAAATCAAAACATATCCAAACCTTAAAAAGAAATGACATTCTCTGTATGCTTTGTTTGTGACCCAGTTCAGAATATTACAAGATCCATGAGGAGAGGATGCCATTGTTTTAGCTTCTTAAGTGTGTAGGTACTGCTTATTCCACCTCCGTCTTCATCCTCTTTATGACTCATTAGATCACACTGTCCTTGTTGAGTGGAAAGTCAAAACTCACCAGAAATTTTCTTTTTAAATAAACAAACCTGAATTATTGCTGTAAAACACCAGTTGTTTAGATGTTGGTCTTGAAGAACCCTTTCTAATCTGAAATTAAACCTAAGAAGGACAAACTACTCTAGAGGAAGGAAAATATTATCGGAAAATGTATAGGCAGAAAAAGACATGAGTGAACTTCTTGATTACTTCAGTTATTAGTTGTGTGATCTCTTGACAGCTAACTTTAACCCTCTGAAATGGGTTCTCCCATTACAAATTCAAATTCAAATTATTTTGAATTCAATTTGAATTCAAATTATTCAGATTAGACCTTTTATCAAAAATATTGTCAAGAGAATTCCTCTTCAAGTATGAGGTAGGCCAAGGTGTCATAAAGGTCCCTTCCAATTCTAAAATCCTGTGATTTATGAATGGATGTTAAACAAAATCAATCACAAAGCAATTATTAAGCTCCTATTATGTACCAGGCAAGTACTGGGTACTGGAGTTACAAAGGCAAAAGTGCAATAAAAATTCTGTCCTCAGGGAGTGGGCAGTCTATCCAAGAAGCTAATATCTATATAAATTGAATTAATGCAAAATAATATAAGATATATTTTTTTGAGAAAGGACCCTATTGGCTAGGAAATTGGCTGGAGGTCAGAAAAGGCTCCCTGAAGGTGATGCTTGAATTCATTCTGAAAATAAGTAAAAGATAGAACAATCAATCTCATAGCAATTTATAAAGGGCTTTACAGATTTCCTATTTGATCCTCAAAACAATTCTATGAGTTAGGTAGACCAGATGTTATTATCTCCATTTTACAGATGAGGAACTGAGACTAAGAGACTTAAGTGACTTAGTTTAGATTTCACATCTAATAATGGAGTAATACTCATCTTAATCAAAATCCAGTGTTTTTTTCAATACATGGTGGTTCATCTTTGAGATTGCTTCTGGGACTAAGAAAAATCTTAGTTGTTCTTGGTTCTTCCCCTCTATCCCTCAAACTACCCTCTCCATTAGTCTTCCCCAACCCTTCCTTCCCAACTTCTACAACCCATCTCTTTCCATACACTCAATACAAACCAGGATTTGTCCTTTGATTACCTACCAAGTCAGGAATTGAGACCTGGGACTTTAAGCTTTTCACATGACTCTTCAGTCACAACCAGAATACTGAAAGGAGCTGCTCTTTCTGCCTCACTGACTTCTAAGTCCATCTTTCTTTTCTTTCCATCTTGCTACAACTAAGCTGTCTGTAAATAAAGACTCTGCCCGAGCTGCATAAATAATACTGATGTGATAGTCCTCATTCTGCCCATCACTGAGACAAGGTCTTTAACCAGTGCCCCACCTATGCAACTTCCTTTTGAAGCATTGGGAAATGCTTGTCACATTGGATGTGGTTGGGAAGCTCACAGTGAGCTCTTTCTTAAGTGGGTAGGGGTTTCACACTCATTATATGAAGTGCATTCTCTTGACCTCCCTTCATCGTGACAGCCTGGTGTAACTAAGGCACTGGGAAAGCTTGTAGAGATGGGGTTTTATGTCATTGTTTCTGTACTAGGTGGCTCAGAAGATGCTACTTGTTGCCTCTGTAGGTGAATTTCTTCTTTCTAAAAAATTGCCTTGACATCCTCATGTCACTCATCCCATGATTTTATATTACTTAGAAAACCTTCTTGGTAAAGAGTTTTGCTGCTGCTGTTAATTTTAATGCATTGTAAATGGCCTTAGATGTAACCTAATTTAAGGGCAAACATTATTTAACTAAGTAAACAAGAGCCAAAACTATGGTGGGGCAACTTTGGTCCTGGGAGGCAAAATAATTTGTATAAGATTTTATCATTACAGGATGGCAGTGGGAACTGAAAATTGCACAGGATTAAACCTGTGATTTAACTAGGGCAAAGTCATGTAATGGTTGTTACTAATATCTTCTTGAGGAAGTCATAAAGGTTATGGGGTTTACTTGAAATCAATTCTTTGGGGGTTCAATTCCTCCCTTTCTCGTTTAGGGTTTAACAAATATAGGTTGTTCAAATGTGTGATATGGTGGAGGATAGCCATAAAGTCACTTAATATTAGTTGCAGTTAGTTCTATAGTGGATACTTCTCATTTTGATTCAAATAGCTGCAGCATAACTAACATCCCACCTAAATAAATTAAAAAAAACAATCAAACCTAAAAATGTATTCTCCACACTAACAGCACACCCTAAATCTCCACTCACTACAAGACTCAAGCCACCATATACAGGAGGTTTAGATACAAAAGCAACAAATCCAAAAATCAACAACAAAGAAAATTTTAAAATGACTATTATTTTCATAATAATTTTAGTATGGACTCTAACCATAATCTACGGTAAGAAAAACCATTGTTGTAATTAAACTACAAAAACTAATGACAAATTTACACAAAACCCACTCCCTAATAAAAATTATTAACCACTCATTAAATGACTCCCAGTGTCATTTCTGCTTGATGAAATACTATTTCCATAATACAATGTTCTTAATTATCTAGTTTTCCCATGGGATTTAAGGAACTTTGACAATAATAAGGAACTTTTGACTAAAAGACACAAGATTCTTTCTACTAGAGGTAGATCTTGGCCAGGTCAAACCAACTTTCTTCAGTCTCACTGTCTTCATTTATAAAATGAGATCAAATAAGGAGAGCTTGGTCTTCCCCAGATCTGACAATTAGATGTTTACCTTTTGTATTTAGATGCATTATTTTTTATTTCATACCTTTAAAATTTTAAGTAGTTGACTGTTTTAAAAGCAGAATTATTTTTTTTATCCAAGGAAATTTTCCTTTCTTACAGAGCAGCCCTGTGAAGCAGGGACCACTGTTATTCTAATCTTGGTCCAATTTGAAAATCAGAGTTCAAATCCTATCGCAGACACTGGCTCTTGGGCAAGTTATTTAAGCTCTATCTGCCTCAGTTTGTAATAACTACACATATCTCCCAAACTTGTTTATGGGGATAAAAATGAGACATTATTTGTAAAGTATCTTGCATACCTTGGCTCTCTATAAAAGGCTCTCTAAAGCTATTAGTATTATTTAAAATATTTCTGTAAAATGGATAAAGAACAAATTTATATGATAACTGTTATATATTTAAAAGAATAACAAGTTGTACATATTAGATTTGCAGTTTCATGTGCCATTATCTTTTTTATTACACTGTTATGCAAAGTTTTGTTTTATTCCATAATTTTTTTTAAAAAAAGAGTTGCATATGTTTTTGAAGACAGATCATATTGTTCATATTAATCATAGCACCTTCAAACTTCAGAGCATTTTCAAGTAAGTAGGAGCCCCATTTAAGCAAATAACTAAGGTCCAGAGAGGTTAAACAGGCTGCTTCAGATCACATAGTTCTATAATAAGCAGTATATCAAGGAGGAGACCTCTTTGAAAGGAATCTCAATTTTGCTATGTGAGGTGCTCTCTCTGTCTTGGCAGTTGTGTGGAGAGGAAAATGGACATAGGGAAGTGGGAAGGATCAATCTTTCAAAGCATCTAGTGGGAGCCATCCCCATACTGATTAGGAGAAGTGTGAATGTCATGCCATAGGCCTGGCAGGATGTGAACTAACACTTGAAGAGAACAGCCCTGCTGGGCATGATTAAGTGTTCTGAAATCAGGACTGATTCTGAGTGACACTCTCAATTACTGGTTATCTCCTGACCTTTTCCAGAATTCTTTATTATGTTCAGAAACTATGGCATTGTGGTTATCAGAGATTTGAGCACAGAGTTTGAACATATTAGAGCTCAAAGAGACCTTAAAGATCATCTACTCTATTTCCTACCCCAAATTTTATAGAGGAGAAAATTGATATCCATAGTGGTGAAGTGATCCTGGTTTTCCAGATAGTAAATGGAAGAATTGGGACTTGAACTTATGTTTCCTGAAACTAGGTCATAGAATGTTCAATATTGGAAGGAACTTTTGTATTTAGTGTAGCTCCTACTTGGTAAAGCATATATGACAAGTGGTCATCCAACCTTTGGTCCAATAGGGGAACATACCATTTCCCCAAAACAGTCCATTCCATTATGGGATAATTCTAATTATTAACTGTGGTTATTAACCTAGGATCCATGAACTTGTTTAGTTTAACATTTTGATACTTATAGTTCAGTATGATGCTCATATTGTTTTCAGATATTCTTAGTATCTTTTAGATATGTTTTACTCTTTAGAGCCTATGTTTCTTCCCTCATGCTACCCGGCCCTAATTTCATCTAATTTGGCTCAGTAATAGATGAGGATCCATTCTCAGCCCCATTCTTGATCCCTTGTAAGATTCAAAATACTTCTTGTGTCATGTAGCATAGGGCCTGTGTTCCCTTGCTTGTGTCATGGACCCTTTTCAAAATCAGCTGAAATCTAGGGACAATCCTTAGCTCTTCTGAACCAGTTTTCAAACTTTAAAGCCTACCAGATAGCTGCAATAATAAAGTAGTATTAATTCAGAGCATTTATAAAGGATTTTTTTCTATTGTATCTTCTATAAGATGGATCAGTATGCAGTTATTAGAAACTAATAAAAGCTGTTCTTAATGGTATATTATAGGAGTTCATCATGTTTACTTGGGGTTAGAAAATGGCACAGAAGGTTTGAAAGAAGGCATTAGTTAAGAGTGGATACCCATCTATTGGAGAATGGCTGATTAAGTTATGGTATATGAATGTTATGGAATATTATTGTTCTATAAGAAATGATCAGAGAGGCCTGGAGAGACTTGCATGAATTGATTGTAAGCGAAGGGAGTTAGAATCAAGAGATCATTGTACACAGCAACAGCAAGATTATATGATGGTCAATTCTGATGGGCATGACTCTTTTCAACAATGAAGTGATTCGTCCAGTTCCAATGGTCTTGTGATAGAGAGAACCATCTGCACACAAAGAAAGGACTGTAGAAACAAATTATTTGTTGTTGTTTGTTTGTATTTTGTTTTCTTTTTCTTTTTTTTTGATCTGATTTTTCTTGTGCAGCAAGATAATTGTGGAAAAATGTATGGAAGATTTGTACATGTTTAACATAAATTGGATTGCTTCCAGCTGGGGAGGAAGTGGGGGAGGGGGAAGGGAGGGAAAAATAATTTGAAACACAAGGTTTTTCGAGGGTGAATGTTGAAAATTATCTATGTTTTGGAAGTAATAAGAAAAAAGAAGGCATTATTAAAATACAAGAAGGGCTCTCTCTCTCACTGGACAAAGCCTTTGACATTTCTTAAAGTCCTTACTGAAGGCTTGGATCTTCAACACTTCAATTTGGGTTTCTTCTGTACAAAAGGAGATACTATCTTTGGAACAGTGAATTTTTATGATCCTGCCTTCTACTTGTTGGTCTTTTCTGTGATGAGATAAGCAGTGGGTCTGAATCCAGAGACATCAGTGGCTTGGAATACTTTCCTTACTGGAATTTTGTTTTCATCCTTAGAAATTGGACTTCAGATAGGTGTTTTATGTGTGATTTATCATTCATTTTTCCAATATGGCTGCTGGCATCATAAAAAAATCATCCATTTTAAAAGTATTTGTTCCTAAATGGTAGAGAAAACCAATAGGACCAAAGAATCCTACAATTTAATTGCTCAACTGGGATAAGTGAAATAAGAAAAGAAAGAAAATATGCATGGATCTAGGTACCTTGAGCAACCAGCCTTTCCCAACAAGGGTTGACCTCTAAAAGCAGTCTACATAGTCATTTGGCTATATTTTATCTGAACAATTATCCTCATCAGTTATTTCAGTTTACAATTTTAATTTAGCCATTCATCCAAAAAGCACTAATGAAACTTTTATCATATGCTAGGCTTTGTATATATATGTGGTTAGGGTGGAAAGTAGAATGCAAAAAAGTAACTACTTTATTTTAAGCCTAAGAGGCAATATGATGGACCCCAAGGTTCATTTAATTACCTCCTCTGAAGCTTTAGAGAGTTTGCTTTAGATGAAAAACTCCAAGCCTCCAGTTAGGAAAATTCTTTATAGAGAAATCACTCTCTGCCCAACTTCATGTTTATATTTACCATTGGTTAACTCCTGACTCCTTTGTGCTTGAGGAAAACAGAAAACCAGTAAGGTCATATTATTGTTTCTGTGAATAGATAGTTATTAGAAAGAGAGGTTGAAGAAAGAGTTGACTTTTTCTAGATACTTCTCTCAGCTTGATTCCTTCACTGTGAAATTCCTGTAGAACTAATGACTATCCTTGACCATAGCTCAGTTCTGATTTTCACAAGTACGTGGGAAATGCCATGTTGACCCTAACCTCTTGAATCTAAACCCTTAAAATCTTATTTTAAATAATAATAATAGCACTTTATTTTTCAAAATACATAAAAAGATAATTTTCAACATTCACCCTTGCGGAACTCTTTGTTCCAAATTTTTCTCCCTCCCTTTTCCCTTAGATACCAAGTAGCTCAATATATATTAAATATATGCAAGTCTTCTAAACATATTTCCACATCTATCATTTTGTACAAGAAAAAACAGATCAAAAGGAAAAAATGAGAGAAAAGAAACAAGCAAGCAAACAACAACAACAACAACAAAGATGAAAATACTATGTTGTGATCCACATTTAGTTCCCATATTCCTCTCTCTGGATATATATGGCTCTCTTCATAACAAGTCTTTTGGAATTGGCCTGAATCATCTCATTGTTGAAAAGAGCCAAATCCATCACAGCTGATCTTCACATAATCTTGCTGTTGTATAGAATGTTCTCTTAACTCTCTTCATTTCACACAGCATCAGTTCACGTAAGTGTCTCTAGGCCTCTCTAAAATCATTCTGCTGATTGTTTCTTATAGAACAATAATATTACATAACATTCATATACTATAACTTAGTCATTCTCCAACTGATGGACATCCATTCAGTTTCTAGTTTCTTGCCACTACAAAAAGAGCTGCTAAAAACATTTTTGCACGTGTGGGTCCTTTTCCCTTTTTTATAATCTCGTTTGGAATGCTGACCCAGTAAGACACTGCTGGATCAAAGGGCATGCACAGTTTATTAGCCCTTTGGGCATAGTTACAAATTGCTCTCCAGAATATAGACCCTTAGAATCTTAAGGATAGGCAGAAGATAAACACAAGAAGAAACTATAAAGGGAATTAAATGGCGTGAACAAAGATGAAGAAACAAGACAAAGAACTGCATATTCAAGGAATATTGATATGTTTGTATTTACAGAATCTTGAGATCATGTAATAAAGACAATAAAGAACAATAAGGGTTCTTAAAGATAATCTAGTTCATTCTTAATTTTATAGTTTGAGAAAATGAGGTCATCATGAATGATGTCACATGAATGAGGTCACAATACAAGGCCCATCTTGCTCATTATCATTATCATTTCTACAATTATTATTGCTATAATTGTTAGCTTTACCCCTGACTCCACTCTTTCTCTTTTAGTGGTGGTGATTATTAATGACTTGAATTAAATTCTACCCAATAGACAATCTAAGAATAATCCTTTTGACTTGATCTTGACTTCATTTAAAAGCCTGTCCAAAGTATTTAAGGTCATATAACTTTTTCTCTTCTGAGTAGATATGCTAAGATAATAAAAAAGAAATTCAAGCATCACTATGATTTAATATTAGGCTTAAGTGGAGATAAGATGAACCCCTCCCAACACTGATCTGAAGAAGGAAAACTCTCAAAAGGACTTGGAGAAACAATTTTTCAGTCTAAGACAACTTAGAAGGTCAATGGGAAGTGTCTTGTACCAGATGAGAGTGGAAATAATTCCAATGCAAGCTGAACCCCGTGGAGGCAAGTGAAATCACTGGTGACAGTGGTGTTTTACATACCTCTCAACCCACAAACAGGAAGAAGATCAGACAACTGATAAGGAGATTATGGTGCAATTACTTTGCCTGTACTTAGATCCAGGTGGCAATCTTGGGTCTCAGTCCCAGAGAGAAGGGGAGCAGTAGTACATCAGAACTTGTGGCCCCAGAAGAGCTAGGACACTGGTCAAAATTCCAGGGCAGAGAAGAATGGTGGTGATAACATATAGAGCAGAGGACAGACCAGGAGAATAATAAACACACCTCTCTCAGGATGGTGGATATTCAATAAAACAATAAATGGATATTCAATAATCCATTTGCTTTCTTCAAAATTACTAATGATCTCTTAACTATAAAATTCAAGGGATTCTTCTCATCATTTGAAATGGCTGATCAACACTTTCTCTTGTATACTGTTTCCTCTCTGAGTTTTCATAATTGCTTTCTGATGGTTCTACTAATTGTCTGATTGCTCTTTCAATCTCCTTTTCTGGTTCCTCATTCATATTGTTCCCATTAACTGTGGGTGTTCCCCCAAAACTGTCTTGGATCCTCTTCTCTTTTTCTGTCTATTCTCATTTGATATTAACAGTCCCAAAAGGTTTAATTCTCACCTTTTTGAAGATATTCCCAAATATTTAGCTAGGTCTAATCTCTCTCTTTATTCCTGTTATCACCAGCTACCTTCTGGATATTTATATTGAAATGTTCCATTAGCCTTTCAAGTTTACCATGTACAAAACAGAGCTCATTATTCTTTCCCCCATCCCTCAGCCTTTTTCTGAACTTCCCTGTTAATGTCAAGAGCTCCAAAACCTTAGCATTATCTTTAATTCCTCACCTTCCAAAATCTGTCACTTACATATAACCAAAGGTCAGTTATCAACCTCTCTGACTACCATATTAGTTATCTCAATTTTAAATGGTGTGAATAACAACCACAATACCTGTTTTTTGAGTTTGTTGTGAGGCTTAAAAGAAACAATGGATGGGACACTAATTCATTGTTGACATAATTTTGAAATTATCAAAGCATTTTGGAGAACAATCTATAATTATACCCAAAGAATTATTAAATTCTTATATCATTTGACCCAGCAATACCATTACTTGTTATATTTCTAAAGATAATTAAGGAAAAAGTCAAACAATCTATGTGTTTTAACATATTTATAACAGTTCTTTTTATAGTGGCAAAGAATTGATAATTGCAGGGATGCCCATCAGTTGGGGACTAATTGAACAAGTCATGGTATATGATTGTGATGGAATACTACTGTGCTATAAAAAATGATGAGCTCAATGATTTTTGAAAAAAACATGGAAGAATTTGCATGAAATGATGAAGAATAAAATGAATAGAATTAAGAAAAGATTGTAACAGATATATTGTTTTTATTTTTATTTTTTTATTTTTATTTATTTTATTTTATTTTTTATTAAAGCTTTTTATTTGTATAACATATGTATGGGTAGTTCCCCAACATTGATCTTTACAAAGCTTTCCATTACAAATTTTACCCCCAGTCCCCTCCCCTCCCCTAGATGGCAGGAAGTCCACTACATGTTAATAATGTTGAAATGCTTGAGAAGTTGTGCAAGAAAAATCCTATCTACAAGAAAAAAAAAAAGAATCAGAGAAAGGCAACACAATGCAAGCAAATGTCAATAGAGATCATGAAAATGTTACGTTGTGGTCCATATTTCATTTCCCTCTCTCTGGGTGTATATGATTTTCTTCAGTGAACAATTGGAACCGGTTTGAGACAATTCTTTGTTGCAGAGAGCCATGTCCATCAGAATTGATCATCATGTGATACTGTTGTTGCTGTGTATGATGATCGCCTGGTTCTGCTCGTTTCACTCAGCATCAGTTCATGCAAGTCCCTCCAGGCCTCTCTGAAATCGTCCTGTTGGTCGTTTCTTACAGAGCAATAATATTCCATAACATTCATATACCATAATTTATTCAGCCACTCTCCAATTGATGGGCATCCATTCAGTTTCCAGTTTCTAGCCACTACAAAAAGGGCTGCCACAAACATTCTTGCACAGGTGGGTCCCTTTCCCTCCTCTAAGATCTCTTTGGGATATAGGCCCAGTAGGAACACTGCTGCGTCAAAGGGTATGCACAGTTTGATAGCTTTTTGAGCATAGCTCCAAATTGCTCTCCAGAATGGTTGGATCCGTTCACAGTTCCATCAACAATGTATTAGTGTCCCAGTTTTCCCACATCCCCTGCAACATTCATCATTATCTTTTCCTGTCA
>JAJPUD010025666.1:0-17299 GCA_023553655.1 Myrmecobius fasciatus | reverse complement strand
CTTGGGCGAGTCAGCACCTGAGGCCCCACTTCCAGCACCAGGGTCAGGGGCTTGGGGAGGATGGGAAACCATGCCAGGCCCAAAGCAGGCAGAAGGGGCGTTGCCATGGCACAAATGTGTGCTCCAAAGCTGCTGCCCCAGGACACCTGCTCTGGGGAGAGAGAAATGGGGGCCTGCTCTCCCCAGGGTCCCAGGATGGGCCTCCCCTGCTCATACCTCCTCTGGGGGAGTCTCAGGCAATCTGCCTGGAGGAAGCCCAGTGAGTAGTGCTTGGGGGCTTGGGCAGCTTCATGCTGCTCTGTCTTCACTGAGGGCCCAGGGGCCTGGCCAGCACCACCGAGGTCACTGCTCACACTGTCTGCGGAGCCCCAGGAGAACCCCAGAACCGACCCCTGCTCCCCTCCCAGAAGATTGGGGCCGCCTCCTAGAGGTGCGATTGTGATCCCTGTTTTACAGCTGAGGTAAACAGAGAGGAAGTGAGTCCTCCCGACTCCAGGCTCAGTGCTCTAGCCATTGCTCCCCCTGGCTGCCTCAAGGACAAGCTCCCAGCCTGTTAGGTGTGGGGCCTGAGGAATGGCTCCAGGTCCGAGATCACCTCCAGCCACCATCAGCAGGGCTTGAGGAGGGGGAGGGGGCCCCTGGGGAAGGTTCCCATGAGCCCCGGGCCTGCCCACAGGCCTAGGGGAGGCTGGGTCACTGGCCTGGGCATTCTGTTCCTTCCCTCACCACTTATCTGTAAGTCACGGACTCCCAGCTCCAGGCTCTGGGTAAATATTAACAAAGGCCTCTGTGTCAGCAGGGAGGGGGCAGGGTCCTCGGTTCAGATATCGGAGCCCCCCTCTCCCCTCCCCCCAATCCCCCCCCCCCCGTGGCTCAAGCTGAGGACAGAGGATCTGGTTCCATTCCCACAAAGGGAGGTCTCTGTGGTGTGCTCATGCCAGGGATCGTGGGAACCCAAGGAGCTGGCCCAGAGTTCCCTTTCCCCTTCCTCCTCCTCCTCCTCCTCCTCCTCCTCCTCCTCCTCCTCCTCCTCTTCCTCCTCCTCCTCCTCCACCACTGCCGCCTTCCCAACAATGGGCACCAGCAGAGGGAGGCTGTGGGAAAACCTGTTCTGCAACAGTTGCAACTGGGAGCCCAGGCCCCAGGACAGCCCGGCCCTGTGTCCAGCCCCATCCAGACCTTGATCCCGGGAGCGCCTGCTAGAGCCCAAAGCAGCGCCCTTGCTCCAGCTGGGCCCAGAGCCCCTTTTTCCCATGGGGGGGGCGTCTGCCTCATCTCCATGATGATAATAATCACTGTGTGCCGGGCACAGAGCCCATTACAAGTATTCTCTCCATTTTACAGATGAGGAAGCTGAGGCAGAGAAGGTAAGTGCCTAGTCGACAGGATGTCATTCGGCGCTGTACATCCTCAGCACCTCACGGTGCCTGACGCATAGTAGGTGCAGAAATGGCAGTGTCCAGCACGTAGTAGGAGCAGAAATGGCAGTGTTTGGTATGTAGTAGGGGCAGAAATGGCAGTGCCCAGTGCGTAGTAGGTGCAGAAATGGCCTCTATCAAGTGACTGAAGAAGCAGAGGTGAGGAAGGAGGGGCTTCTAGACTCAGAGACCGGCCTGGACCAAGCCACAGAGGGAGACAGAGCGGCGGCCTCCAAAGAGACGGCAGCCGGCCCTGCAAGGGTGGCAGCGTCTCCAGTGGAAACGTGGCATTCTGGGTCTGCTTCCCACAGTTATCCAAGCAGCGGGTGGCTCTCCCCACAGCCCACTGAGCCAGACCTCCGGGACTTCGGTCCCCTGTCGCCCCGGGGCAGCGGGCTCTGGGCGAAGCCCCTCGCCTCTCTCTGGGGTGGCTCTTCGGACATCAGGGGCTGCCCAGCTTTCCCCCGATCGGCTTTTACACCCCAAACGGTCTCTGACAATGGCCGCCGGCCTCCCGCCCTGGCCTGTAGCTCTTGAGCCGACTTCAGAGCTCTGGCAGAGCGGAGCTTCCCTTCTCCGATGTGAGATGGCCCCATGGTCGGCATCGCTTCAGACCTCGGGTTTCGGGCACTTTCACCCGTGCTCGGTTGCCATGTTCAGGGTGCCTGGGAGTACTTCTGAACGTTGGCCTTCAAGGCCTCGGCTTTGGGCAGAATGGATCCAGCAGGAGCACCGAAGGCTGGGAAACATGCTCTCAAAACCCGTCCTCGACCAGAGCAGCTTTCTGTCTCCTGGTTGGGCAGCCCAGGAAACCCATCGGCCACCACAAGATGGTTTCTGTTCTTGTCTCGGTCCAGAAAAAAGCCTAAGACCGGTTCTCAAGGTTCCTGCAGCTCAAGGGCCCAGCCACGGCCTCCACTCATCCCTGACTTCCTGCAAGACTCAGATCAATCCCCCTCCCCATCCTCTCCCCCATCCCCAGTGCCTTCCCTGGGAGATTTCCCCTCATTTACACCGCTCATATCTCCTGCGTTGTACGTGGGCTTCCTCATTACAATGGAGGCTCTGGGTAGGACCTGGTGGTCTCGGGGCGGGGGAGTTGGCCCTTTGTATTCCCAAGAGCACAATTCCTGGCACACAGAGTGGACGTGGGGGTGTGTGCTCATTGACTGACTGACTGACCTGTCATCTGGCTGAGGTTTGACCTCTCATGACCCTTCCCACCTCCTGACACTGGAGGGTCCAAGTTCTGGAGCTTCATTTCTCAATATGGTGCTCCCAAGCTCGGGAGGCTCCCTGCCCCAGCAGTCCTCCACTCTTGCCTGGCCTAGTAAATCACCTTCTGACTGCTCCCCTGCCTTTCCCCCAGGTCATCCTCCCCTCAAGTGGCCAAAGTGCCCTTCTCAAAGTACAATTCTTTTTTTCCCCTGAGGCAATTGGGGTTAAGTGACTTGCCCAGGGTCACACAGCTAGGGAATGTTAAGTGTCTGAGACCAGATTTGAACTCAGGTCCTCCTGGCTTCAGGGCTGGTGCTGTAACCACTGCGCCACCTAGCTGCCCTCAAAGTACAGTTCTGACCATGAACCCCTTCCCTGCGCCCCCTCCCCATTCACTCACTCAGGGGCAACCCGGCCCTTCCAGACCAAAATCCCCCACTGGCATTTCGAGCTCTGGAGATCAGGACTCTTCCAGTCTTTTTTTCCCTTGAGGCAATCTGGGTTAAGGGACTTGCCCAGGGTCACCCAGCTAGTAAGTATTAGGAGCCTGAGGCTGGAGAGCAGATGCTCTGCCCGCTGCACACCTAGCTACCCCTTTTCCGTCTTCTTAAACTTTACTCAAGGGGCACTTTTTAGAGCCCATTCCCCAAAGCTGCTAGTGCCCTGCCTTCTGCCTCTTCCATTTTGTTGCACCCAGCCACCGATGGCTCTCTTCCTCCATCAAGTTCCTTGGAGGCAGGGATGGTTTTTGCCCTTTGTCACTTAGTTGACGCAGTAGTTGGCGGGGTAGCCTGCCCCCGACCGCCCACGCTTGCCTCCATCTTCCTGTGGGTTACTGAGCAGGTCACCCGGATGGTCAAGGTGTGGGCAGTCACATCTGCAGTCTGGACATGACAGGGGTTGGTTCAGATCACACTGCCCCGCCCCATGCTGCTCCCACGAGGAGGAGGATAACTGGCATTGCCGTAGCCCTTGTAGGTTCCCAAAGGGCTTTATAATCAGATCTCATTTTATCCTCCCAGCAACCCCGGCCTTCAGGGCTACTGTTATCCCCATTTCACAATCGAGAAAACTGAGGAAGATTTGCTCTAGTGGCTAAGTATCTGACAAAGGGTCTGAATTCGAATGCTCCTGACTCCAGCTCTCCTCACTGAGCCACCCAGCCGCCAGAGCCACAGTGCTGGTCTTCCCGTCAGCAGCCTCCCTGAGAGGCTTCAAGCGGGCTCCACTGCTCTGAAAGTCTCACCCCTCGTCCTCCAAGGCCTGACCCTGCCGTGGCCTGCCAAAGTCGTTTTCTCAAACGTCTCCCGAAATGACAGGAACACCACGAGCACCGGAGGTCC
Organism: Myrmecobius fasciatus; assembly: GCA_023553655.1. NCBI lineage: Eukaryota > Metazoa > Chordata > Mammalia > Dasyuromorphia > Myrmecobiidae > Myrmecobius > Myrmecobius fasciatus. The sequence goes on along the minus strand of JAJPUD010025666.1, from coordinate 13,320 downwards.
ACTGGGCAGTGCCCCACACATAACCCCCGGTCACACCGTCCCCAGGCTCTGGCCTGGGTCCTACGAGTCCAAACAGAGAAGGCCCGACAGGAGCTGCTGTCAGTCCCGCTGACCTCCTTCCCAGGCTCCCTCATTTTCCCAAAGTACAGTCCCTGGAATACAACCACACACAAACCTTTCCTCGCTCTCTTGGGCATGGATTTAAGTGAGATGTCCTTCAAGGCTACAGCTGTAGCAGGACGAGCTCTTTCCTGCTTTGTCCACTCGTGGGGTGGGTGTTGGATCCATCATTCTCTGGGCCTGTGATCTGCTCTGGGGACCGTTTCTATCTGACTCCTTCTTCCTGCAGGTTCTCTGGGAGCTCCTGCCTTTCAGGCTGAGGACAGTGCAGTTTCCTTGTGTTGTTTCTGTGGTTTTGTAATACCAGAGAAACTGAGGCAAGACAGAGAAGGGTTTAATCAATGCACACTGCCTAGTTTTTAATCTTTTAATGTGGAGAGTTTAGGATAGCCAGCCTGAAAGGGGACTTTTGTCCACAAAAAACATTGTGTGGAGGAACTGAGGCAGGGAATGTACATAGGATTTGAGCTAAGCAGGATACAGAAGCCCAGAATGCATTTAGTCTGACATTTTACAGCTTCAGGGAGGGAGGCGTTAACTCGGGGTTTCCAGCTTTTCGGGTTGGGGCTCCGGCCCTGTCAGACCAGGGAGATGGCCCAGAGAGGGAAGGCGCTAGAGTGAAAGGGGATTGGGAAGGCCCGATTTTAGCTTTGACCTGCAAGGAGCCAGGGAAGCGGAGATGAAGAAAAGGGGCATTTCCAGGCCAGTAAGAAAGTGGAATTGGGAGACGGGGCTCAAGACGAGTAGCCGGCTGACCAGGGACCCCTGATTGCAGAATCAGACCGGAAAGGTCAGGGTATAAAGAACTCTGAGGGGCTTTACCTGACCCTGGAGCAAAGAGAGAACCCCTGGAGTTTACTGAACCAGGGAGCGACTGCAGTCTGTGGTTTTCAGGTGTGACCCACTTTGGGGGATTTTCTTGGCAGAGATGCAGTAGTTGCCATTTCCTTCCTCAGCTCATTTTACAGCTGAGGAAACTGAGGCACAGAAGTGACTTGTCCAGGCTCACCCAGCAAGTGAGAGTCTGAGGTCACATTTGAACTCCGCCCTCTGACCAACCATGGTCTGCTCAGGAGGACAACCCAAAGTTACCCCAATAAGGCAGGCCGGAGGGGTGTGTCATGAGCACGTGTGAGGGAGGGGTGCCCAAAGCCGCCCCAAGAGCCACAGAGCGGGGAATGGGAGCTTGAGAGACGGATGGGAGAAACGGCCATTAAATCCTGGTGAAAAAGTGAAGGGCGGGAAGAGTGGGCTCAGGCCAGAGGCACGGGATCATCGGCCGCTAGCACAAGCAGGAGGAGGATACAGAGGGTCACAGAAGTCATGGAGGGGCGGGGCGTGGAGGTGCCCAAGGAGGCTTCCACTTGTTGGGGTCTTGTGCCCACTGAACACGGCTCTCTTCTTCTTTTCCACCCCAAAGATCTCAAGTTCGAATCTGACCCAGACCCTTACTAGCTAAGCGATCTGGGCAAGTCACTTCCCCCGGCCGGCCTCACTTTCCCTCTCTGTAAAATGGTTACTACTGCCACTGTTCCAGGGTGATTGTGAGGACACCCACGCTTGGCACTTAGCATCTCGCACATAGTAGGTGCCCTAAAAACGGGAGCCCTCATTGGCGCTAACCCTGCACGTGGTCGGCCCTCTTCCCCCAATAGAGATGACTCCAAGCCTAGCAAGCATCTTCTCTGGCTCCCGCCCGGACCAGTAACCACGCACGACCATCACTGACTCCACTCCCCGCCCCCCACCCCTGCCTGGGCAGTTTCACACGTGGGAGGCTCTGGAGTGCGGCCCCTTAAAAACCCTCCTTCTGGCCTTCACGACACCCCTGCGGCCCCCCTCCCCCGGAGCCCAGCCTCAGTCGCAGCCCCGCCCTCTGGCGGCATGTGTGAACGGGCTCCCATCTCCCCCCCCCAACGGAAGTGCGTCACTGAGAACCACTGAAAGCCGGAAGCTGATAAGGCTGAGCCATCGACTCTGGCCGCTCTAGCCGCTCGGTCCTCCACCTCTCACTGGTTCTCTTCCATCCGTACCGCCCCCCTCTCCCATCCGACCCCCGCCTGGTGTCGGCCTCAGGCCCGCCTTCCCCCCTCCCACCATTTTTTCCTTTCTTTTTCTGCCAATGGGGAAACTCAGGAAGGCCGGAGGCGGGAGGGGCCCGTGGCGGGACTCCTTGAGGTCCTTCGCGGTCACGCCCTCTCGAGGCCCCCGGGAGAGGATTGATTAGGCTCCTTCTGTGTGCCTGCCTTCAATGAGCTTCCATTCGCGTTGACAGCTTGGGGTAGATCTAATCTATGGGTCTGGGGCAGGAGGGGCAACGACAGTAAGGCAAGGCCTTACTCCCCAGCCCCCGCTGTCCTAGTCTAGAGATAGGACACCGGCGCCGCGGGACGAGCCCTCGGAAGATGGCGGCCTGGCTGGGTGGAGCTGTGCGCATGCGCACCCGTGGCAGTGCCGCTGCCATCAGGGGGCGTCAGAAGCTGCTTGGGCTTTATGGCTGAGAAACGCCGCATGCGCACATCTGTGCCTTGCTCATCATCCCCATCTTAAAGATGTGGAAACTGAGACTGCCGAATGAAGGGACAGAAACCATGGTCAGAATGGCTTCCGGCTCCATCTTGGAGTTGGACGGCCCTCGGTGGATCTGGAAGAGCCCCAGACTGTCAGGACGGCCCCTTGGCCCAGTTACCGTGAAAGGCCCCACCGGTCTCTCTGCAGCCTCCCCCTGCTAGTTTGGGGGCCGAACTAGACCTTTGTTCAGAGTTCTAGTTGGGCCCGAAGTTCCGGGTAGAGGCCGCTAAGGGGCGCCACCAGGCCCGGAGTCACTTCACCTAAGCATCTGCTAAGCGCTTGCTGTGTGCCAGCCCCTCCCCCCAAGGAGCTGACGGTCTAATGGGGCGTTGAGAAAGCGGGGATAGCCAGGGTGGCCGGTCCAAGTACTGCCCCCCCCCCTTGTTGGGAGGATCGATGGGAGGATGTTGGAGTGGGGGCGCGGGCACCAGAAGCGGGGAGGTGAACTAGGTTCGGGAAACTGACAGCCGCAATCGACACGCAGGAGTGACGTCATAGGCGTCCGTCCCCGCTTACGGGGAATGAAGGAGCCCTTGACTTTGGAGCCGAGGCAGGATCTAGGGAGGAAGGGAGGAACCCGAGGGCTTGGGGAGAGGTCCGGGGGCGATCTAGGAGGAGGACCCCCCAAGTTAGATAAAGATGGGCTCAGAGGGCGAAGTAGGAACAGTGAAAAGCGGGATGAGCTCCAACTGTGCTTAACAGCCTGGAGACTGGCCCGATGACAAGATAAAGGAGCAGGGTGGGCTCATTGGAATAAAGCAACGAGCATAGTACCCTGCTCTTAGTAGGTGCTTCCGACTAGCTGTGTGCACCGGGGAAAGACTTAATCCCTGTCTGCCTCAGTTTTCTCGCCTATAACATTCGCTAAAGCTGAAATAGTTTGATCGTAGTAATGAGAAGACAAAACTCATGGGAAAAGCCCCTGACTTTGGGAAAGATTGCAGGCAGAGGATGAGATGGATGGAGAGCAAGCCATGGAAGCAATGAGCTTGGGCAGAGGCGGGAGGCAGTGTAGCACAGAAGGACCTGGTGCACTGTGGTCCATGGGGCGCTCACCAGGAGTCTGGGACCCACTTCCCAGAACTGTGAGCATAAAATAACATGTCACATCACCACCTCTGGCCTTGGTCTTATTTTTCCCCGAGCGCCTGAGTGGTGGTTACGTCACTGGGCAGCAGAGCCCCCTGGTGAGAGAGGTCATAGAGGGCCGGGGGACCAGGTTCAAGGAGAACCTGGAGCTCTGGATGGTGGGTGTCACGAAGCTGGGAGAGAGCAGCCTTTTTTGGGGTAGATGATCGCTGGGGAGGCCCTCCCCCTTTCCAAGTCTGTGATTCTGCTCATGAAGCTGATGGATTCTGTGGCCCCCTGATTTGGGGGGGGGCACTTCTGTTCCGGCAATAAGTCAGCGAGTCTAGCTTTTCTGGCTTTGGAGTCTGCCTCAGAAAACTCCCACACCCACTGTCTGATTCGGCCGCTCCCCAGTCAGATAGCGTCTGGTCTCAGGATAGTCCCGCAGAGCAAACTCCTGAGACAGGCGTGATGAAGACCACTCCTCCATTCCCGGCTGACTGATAACATGGTCAGTAATAACTGGCCAATGAGAAGCAGATTCCCTCCTAGCTAGGAGCCCCAGAATTAGCCCGGCATCAGTGACAGAAGCCATCATCAACGACGGGCCCATCAATGTCCCTCCTTGCTTCTGGTTCTCGGCTAATTTCTTTTTAGAACTCCAAGCCCGCTTTGTGAGGGCGTTGCTTAAATTCTGCCCCTTGGTTGGAGATGGATCCAAGCCTGCAAATTCTTTTGAGACACCTCGAGACCCCGGTCTGTGACCCCAAACTTTTGGGGTCCCCTTCCCAACCTCAACAAAATGATGGGCACCAACACACGGCAGTACAATCAGCTCCCCAAGGACAGGACGTGGGAGATGCAGCGGGACGGGGGCAGGGGGAGGATTAGCTCAGTATGAGTCAAGTCTGGTTTGAGAGCCAAGAAAGCTGAATGCGTGCTTAGGCGGCCCTGGCAGAAATGGAGTGGCCAGGACGAGGGAGCCATGGCCCCATCCTGCCCTGCCCCGGGACTGTGCCCATTTGGGAAGGGCAGTGAGAAGATGAAGGACGGGAGGCTGATCAACTGAAGGAAATCTCTTTGCCACATAGGAGTAAACCAAGACCCCTACGAGGGGGGTTTTCCCTGAATAATGAAGGAAAAAACACCCCCTAGTTGATTAAATGCTTTCTTCCTCCTTTTTAGAGAGAATGATGGTAAAGAAATCATTAAGTGACAGAAATGTCACTGAATTTATAGCTTTGTAAAGAGCCCTCAAGAGTCCACTGACGGAAAAAAGCGTTGGGTGAAAGTAGTGGAAAAGCAGCCCCCCAGAGAAGAGCCAAAGGTGGGAGGAGAGGGGGCTGGAGCATCCGGAGGACTTGAAGACCCAACCCTTTGCATCTCCAGTGAATCTTTGTGTTCAGTACGGTGGCTGGGAGGCACTTAATAAATGTGGCTTCTCTTCCCCTGTCCTTTCCCTCCCTGAGTCCCAGGGCCTTCCCTCTGCTGCTTACGTCCAGGTCATCTGGGATACGGCTTGTTTGGACATAGTCGCGTCATCGAAAAGCTCCAACAGGATTGGGGCGGAAGCCTGGAAGGAGCTGCCGCCCCCCGCGTGAGAAGTTTGTCGAAGGCTCTCGGTGAATTTGCTTCACCATTTATTTGGAAGGATCAAAGAATATTCACTTCCAGGCTGTTTGTGACCTGAGCCACATGGACTTTGGGGAAGCTCTTTCACATGAAGCACTTGGGGAGACCCCGAAAAGGATCCTGAACCTCTCCAAATTCCCAGATAGCTTCTAAAACTGGAGACTGAGGGAGGGAGGAGAGCAAGAATATCAGGGAGGCCCTGCCCATATCCACCTCGAACTGGTGACATGATTAGCTGTCTAATAATTAGCCGTCTAAAATTGGAACCGGGATCGGCAAACACACGATTCGAAGGATAAAGAACTACAGCAAGTTTCTCCGGAAAAGTTACGTAGAGAACAGAGTCCCTTTTATAACAATAAGGGCCATTCCCCAATTGATAAATGATCAAAGGAGGGGAACTGGCAGTTTTTTAAAAAAGAAACCAAAGCTATGGATGATAGACACACAAAAAAAGGCTCCAAATCACTATTGATCAGAGCAATGCAAATTAAAACAACTCTGTGGTACCACCTCACACCTATCTGATGTCTAATACGACAGAAAAGGGAAATGACAACTGTTCAAGAGGATGTGGGGAAATTGAGACACTAATACATTGTTGGTGGAGTTGTGAAGTGATCTAACCACTTGGGAGGGAAATCTGGACCCATGTCCATGGATACCTTTGGACACAGCTAGGTCTGTATTCCAGAGAGAAAGCCAAAACAGACCTATTCATTCGAAACTTTTAAGGTATATTCGTGGTGGCTAAAATTGAAAATTTTAAATTTTTAAAAATTTTAACAATTTTAAAAAATCAAGGGGCTGCCCATTGGTCGGGGAATGGCTGGAGAAGTTGTGATGAATACAATTGTGCTGTAAGAAATGCTGATGAGGGCAGCCAGGTGGCACAGTGCATAGAGCACCAGCCCTGAAGTCAGGAGGACCCGAGTTCAAATTTGACCTCAGACACTTAATACTTCCTGGCTGTGTGACCCTGGGCAAGTCACTGAACCCCAGTTGCGTCAGGAAAAAAAAAGAAAGAAAACCGCCCCCCACCTCCAGAGAAAGCTGATGGGGTCTGACTGCAGATTCGGGGCCCTGTTACGCCCGACTTTTCTTGTGCTTGTCGGCGGGGCTGCGCTCTCTCTCTCACACACAATAGGGAAGTGTTTTGCGTGACTTCCCATCTATGACCTTACCCAGGTGCCGACTCCTCTTTGATGGGGGCCGGAAATCGGACCCATTAGCTCGCCAGCCCCACCGGCTGTAACTAACTGGGGGGGGGTAAAGCTGGGAGCAATTTCTGCAGGCCAGTTCAGAGTGGGGGAGGACCCGGGCTTGGGAACACCCAGCAGCCCCCTTAGCCTGGCCCAGAGGAGAACAGGGAGAGGGGGACGGAGTCCCGAGGGGCTTGGCCCACGGCCGCGTCCCGGGATATTTGGGAGGGGGAGGAGATACCGGACGGGGACACAGGGCGGACAAATGCGCCCCGGGAGGAGCAGCCAGCCGCAGGGGCGGCTTCAGGAAGCGGGGCTCGTGGGAAAGGAAGGAATGTGGGCTCTGGGCCCAAGAATCCCGGGCTTTTCATAAACAAGGCGCCGGCCTTCTGACGGGGCCCCCGCGGGCCTGCACACGGCCTCACCACGCCCGGACTCCCAGGCCGGGCCAGGCGGCTCACACGGCAGGCTTTGGGGGAGCGTTCTGTGGGGGCTTCCTCTCGCAGTGTGGGGAATCCCTTTGCTAAGGGAAGGGGGCTCCTGACTGACAGTGGGAGGAAAGCACAGAGTTGGGGTTCACAGGCAGGCGGGTAACCTGGGCCCCAAGACCTCTGAGACACTTGGGGAGCTCACGGGCGAATGTTCCCAGTGGGGCCCAGCCAAGAGGGCGCCGCGTTAGCCCACGTTAGCCCTGGCGCGCTTGTACGTGCGTGCTATGTCTGCGTACTCTGTGCACCCGCTCCGTGCCAAGTAGTAAGGATGCAAATTCAAAGGGAGACGTCCCCTGTCCTCAAGGAACCTGCTCCCGGCCTCGGCTGATGGCTCAGTCACCCAAGTTTCCCCTGGGGAAGGGGGGGCTCTGCTTTGGGGGGCCTGGCAGGCTGGCACGGGGTGTTTGCCAGCCAGCCCCTCCCACAGAACCTTTCCTACATCTGGTCTGAGGGTCACCCACGGCCTGTGACACCATGTGCTGGGGGGGGAAGTGTCCCCAGACCTTCACCCCCCCCCAACCCTCAGGCCACAAGATGGGCCACAAGGCCTTTGGGCCTCTCCCGGTGGGCCCCAGCAAGGCCAGCGGGCAGGGAAGCCTGGGCACTTGGGAGGGAGCCCATGCAATGCAGGAGTGGGGAGGGGGGAGGACTGATGATCCTTGGGAAGGAGGTGAGAGGGCTCCTGGGAGCACTGGGGAGAGGCCGGTGCATTTGCTCTGGATTGAGCTTCCACGCTTCTTCTGACAAAGAAATCTGGTGGGAAGGCCGCCGGGGGGGCCTGAAGTCCCAGGCAGTCGGGGGGGGCCTGAGCCAGTGAGGGGGCTCCCCACCTCCTGAGGGAGCAGCGGACCTTGTGGTCCCTTCCCCCCCCCAAGAGGCTGCCCCGACTCCCGGTGAGGGGGAAGGCCCAGGAGCAGCACGGGAGGCCTTCAGGTGGTTGTTTGGCCCCACACTGGGGACCAAGAGCTGGGGGGGGGGTTAGTCTGGCCGCCAGGACAAAGGAGGGCCTGGGACTCCCCGGGAGGCCGGTGGAAGCAGAACCCAGGCGCCCCTGTTCCGGGAGGGGTTGGCCTGGGGTTAGGCCTCTGAAGGCAGCCGGCCTGGCAGGAGCACAGAGGAGCAGGAAGGGCCACAGCGGATGGGGCTTCTACCTCTGAGCTTGCAGAAGTAGGCCGGGCAGCCTGGAAGGGGAGCAGGGCCAGGGGGCCTCTCTAGCTTGTCTCCTAGCACTCTCTGGCCAAGCCCCATTGGCTCCCGGGGCACTCCACCCCCCTCATCTCTGCCCAGGGAACCTGCTTCCGGTGAGCCCCCCCTCAGCTCTCTGTGTGAACATGGCTGCTCCCCCCCCCAGTCAGCTGGTCTTTCTTCCGTCACCCATACACTCCCAGGGATGCAGGCTCCTGGAGGGCACGGGCCCCCTGCTGGGTCCGGCTCACTTTGTGCCCACGTCCCCAGCTCTCTGTCCCCCCCAGCTCACTGTGTCCACATTTCCAGGCCCCCTGCTGGGTCCCAGCTCACCTTGTGCCCACATCCCCTGCCCCCTCTTCCCCACAGCTCACTTTGTGCCCACGTCCCCAGGCCCCCTGCTGAGCGCCTGGCTCCCAGAGCTGCACCCGTGTGCTTGGCGGTGTTTAATCATGGATCCTGCCAAGGCCAGTTTCCTGTTCTCCCTGGCACATGGTCCTGAGGCCAGAGCACCTTTGACAGGAGGACAGATGGCTCTGGGGGCACTGGGGAGGGACAGAAGGAGCCACCTTAGCCAAGGCTCCTTGGCTCCTGCTGCCCGCTTTGCTTGCAGATCCAAAGCCAGATGGGACCATGCACACGTGATTTGGGGTTGTGCTTTCCCCCTCAGCTTGGGGGCCCACCTGGAAGCCTCCTCTCCCCTCCTGGGACCCTCCGGTCCCTTTTCTACCCTGCACCTGCAGGGACGCCCCCCTCACCTTCCTGCCACACCTCCCAGCAGGTACCATCTCTCCGCTCCAAGCTGCGTCCTGTCCCTCCCCCGGAGCCAGGGCTTGTGTGCATCTTGTTTGTCCCTACTGTTTGCCTGTGGCCTCCCTCACTGACCGGGAGCTCTCTGAAGGCAGACCAGAGCCTGGCACATAGTAGGGGCTTGCTGCCGGCAGGGTGGCCCGTGATAGGGCAGCAGGGGGCGTGCAGCGAAGGAGCTCCTGGGCGTCCGGCCCAGATTTTTGCTCAGTGTGGAGAGCGGAGGCCCCAGAGGGGCTTTGGCCGGCGGCACCCCGCTTGGTGGGGGAGGCCGGCTGGCCGGGGCTGGGAGGGCCACATTAGCACCGACGTACAAGGCTGCCAGGAGGAGCAAACGTAAAAGCTAGAGAAGAAGCGAAGGCCCAGGATCTCCCAGCAGGCTTCGTGGGGGAGCAGAGCCCCCGGGCCCGGAGGTGGGGGGAAGGGGGGGGTGTGCAGCCCCACCATGAACCACAGCCGCCACTTCTATGGGTTGTTAAAAACTTTATTTTGGACAGTGAGGAAAGCGTGGCGGCCCTCCTGAGTGACGGCCCACCTCCCACGGCCCCGTGCTCCCCCAGGCCTCCTTCCGCCAGCGAGGTGCTCCCGGATCCAGGCCCGCCCGGACAAGCCACTTGCCCGCTGCTGACCGGGCCTCAGTCTGCAAAGAAAGCTCCCAGAGCAGACCCAGGCAGATGGCACCGAGGTTGCGGCACGGCGTGGCCCGTTTGCATAGTTGGCCAGGAGAAGCCCAGGCGGCAGCCGCCGCTTCCTCCCGCCCGTCCCAGCACCGTGGACATCAGCGGCCGGGAGCCGGCTCCCCGGGCCCCCCGCGGCCGCGGCTTGGCATCCGTTAGAAAGTGACTGAAACCGGGGGAGACCGTGCACGCCCGTCCCTCCCACACTCCCTTCTCTCCGAGTCCGTGGCAGCGCGCGCTCCTGGCGCCCCTGGGATGGGACCGGCTCTTCCACCGGCCCAGCGCGGCAGGGAACAGAAACACTGCCAGAAAACCAGAGGAGGGAGCGACGGGCGCGCTCTCAGACTTCTGGGAACAGCCCGGGGCAGCCCTGGCACCGCCCGGAGAAGCTGGGGCACCGTGGGCTCCGCTTGCCCGCGCTTCCCACGGCCCCCCTCGCCTGGCACCCTGGGCTCCCCAAAGGCACCGAGGTAGCCCCCCAGGCAAAGGGCCACAGCCCGCCCGGCGGACGCCCAACACCACTCAGGATTGCTTTGGCGATGGAGGGAGACATATGGCACATGGAGATACAACGTGTGGACCCTTCGTTAGCATGAACGCCGACAAATGGACAAATGGCGATAACCACAAATACCCGTATCCATTTCTCCTTTCTGAAAGCAAACGTTCTGCTCCGTTTCGGCCCGGCTCCCGACGCTATTGCTTGGTAAAGTGGAACAGAGGGCCCCGCCCGGCCCGGCCGCTCGCGCCTTCCCGCCGGCCGGGCTTCGCGGGCCTTCTCTCCTCTCTCAAGGCAGCCAGGGACGCCAAGAAAGAACATGATTTGGTTGCGTCTCGTTGAAATTCATCTGCCGCCGGAGGCCGCAACGGAAGCTCCCGGGTCTGTGCGCGGGACGACTTGAGACGGGAAAAGACACTTGGGGTCAACATTCATTCACAGACATTTAAGGCAATGGCTTCAATCAATCACTGGTTGGATGGATGAGCCCCGAATGGCGGCTCTGCCCGCGCCCGTCACGGAAGGAGACGCCCGTCGCTCCCGGGCCCGCGGCGGACGCGGAGGGCGCGCTTTTTGGCAGCGAGGTTCATTGCTCCACATCCGATACAAATTAAAGCAAAAAACCGGTTCTGACCTCTGCCGGACCGCACGTGACCCGGGCTCTCCCGTCCCAGAGACGCTCTGCGGGAGGAGGGGCGCCGCCCGCGTGGAAGAGTGGCCGGCTCTTTTGGAGGCCATGAGTCCGGACGGCCTTTTTCTGCAGCGAGGCCTTGGGGCGCGGAACCAAGGCTCTCCGCCCGCCGCTCCGGCCCGAACGTCTCGAGGGCCGTTCTTCCTCGCCCGTTGTCGGCACGAGGGTGGCCGACTGGTCCCGTTCGGGGAGGACTCTCTGCTCCCAAACGGGGACCGCGGAGAGACGCTTTATTTTTGTCACTTAGTGTCCCCAGAAGGTGAGACGGGAGCGCTCGGGGGTGCTCCCAGATTGGCAGATCAAAGCAAGTGGGTTTTTGGTGTAGGCACGGTGGCGAAGAACAGTGTCACAGCCGCCGGGGCGGTTCCGTCGGCCGACAGAACGGTAGCAGCAACGAAGAGGGAGCTCCCAGGGGAGCTCGCCGGGACAGCCGGCTCAGCCCCGCGGGCTGTCTGAAAGGAAAGACTCGGAGGGAGAGAGAGAACACGGGGGTTGTCATCGCCTTTGCAAAGGACGTCCGGATGGCAGCCGGGCAGGAGCGGCATGGGGATGGTGCCACGTCCCGGGCGGGGAGGGCGGGGGTCCAAAGGCCGATCTGTGACCGCCGCAAGAAACAGCGAGCCCGCCCTCGGCGCCGGGAGACTTCCCTCCAGCGCTCGGGCACGGAACCGTGGGCGACGCCAGGAGGAGAGCCCGGCGCGGGAGCCCGCCCCCGGCCCCTCGGCGCCCCTCTCTTTCCGCCTTTTTAGTTATCGTATATTAGAGTGCTCTGGAAAAGTCTCCTGTGTGAAGCAGTTAGACAGTAAAAGAGTCAAAGATGGCTGGCGAGACGCAGTGTACAAAAATCAACTTTTATCTCAAAATAACATTCCAAAGGCACTTCATTCAGTAGGAAAGAAACTCGGAGTCCGTTCGACTGCTGGGCGCAGGAACGGGGGGGGGGAGGGGGAGGCCGCGTGGCGGGAGCGGGGCGACTGCCGAAACACATGGAGATTCATTCATTTTTTTGGTATGTTTTAAGAAAAAGCGATCCGCTCAAACGGCTTCCTACTTGGGAAATTCACGAAAAGAGGTCCTTGTAAAATAGTGATTTTCTTTTCCTTTTTAAAAAGAGGCATGATCGACTACACCGGAGGAGACGGACGGCAAGCGCCGGGGGCCGCCCGCCCGCCAGCCCGCCCGCCCCTGCTCGTCTTCCTTCCAGGTCTGGCAGAGCCCGCCTCCGCCCGGCGTCCGTTCCCCGGCGGGGACGGCGGAGACGGCCGGAGCCCGCGTACGACTTCGGCGCCGGCCGCGGCCAGGGCAGAAGGAGGGACGAGACCGGGGCTACCTGGGCCCGAATTTCTGCAGCATGCCGTAGACGTCCTCCTCCCGACTCAGCCCTTCGAAGAAGGGGATCAGATCCAGCAGCTCGGTGTCGTTCACGTCGTCAAACCAGGACTGCACGGGAACCTGGAACACAGCGCGCGAGCCACGGGCCGGTCAGCGGCCGCCCGGGCCCGGCAGGCCCAAGGCCGCACTCCGGCTCGCGCGCCCGCCTCACCTCCACCGAGGGCCGGACTCGGGGCCTCCAAGACCTCTAAGGGGCCCCCGAGGAGCAGCCTCGACCCCTTTATCTATCCGCTTTGCCCACAAACTCTGGTCCCTTTCCGTTGTGGCGGGGAGGGAACCCGAGCCCGGCAACTCTCCCCCCGCCGGGGCCAGCGGGAGCTCCCTGGGCCCGGGGACGCCGGAGCTGAGCCTCCGTGGCCACAGCTGCAGCTCCCTCCTTTAGATGCAGAAGATGGGGCCGGGGAAGCCTGAGGAGCCCCTGCTGTTCTGGGAGGGGGAGGGAGGCCGCTTTAAGCCCGGCCTCAGCTCCCCGCGGGCCCCGGGTGCGAGAGCACTCACCGCGTTCTCTGGGTGGAAGATGTAAGAGGCTGGAGAGTTATCGATGATGATCACTTTGCTCAGCTCCCGGCCCAGCTGGCTCAGGTCCTTCACGTAGTTTCCTCGGTGGAAAACGCAGGACTCTCGGAAGAGCCGCGCCCGGAACACGCCCCAGCGGTCCAGCAGGTCTGCCACGGGGTCTGCGTACTTTAGAAACAAAGCAGGGACTGGAGGGCGGGCAGCCCAGGGGGCTGGGGGCACTCAGCCGGGAAGGGGCAGAGGGCAGGAGTGCAGCCCAAAAGCAGGGGCTTGGAGCCAGGGCCCGGACAGCGCTGCGATGTGGGCAGGGCCCCGGCGAGGGCTTCTCACGCCGGACAGACGTCCCTATGCTCGTCTCTCCATTTCTATGCCCATCTGTCCGTCCCTTGGTCTCATCTGTCCATCCCTATGCTCGTCTGTCCGTCCTTATGCTTATCTGTCCATCCCTATGCTCATCTATCTGTCCCTC
>JAJPUD010025665.1:0-17299 GCA_023553655.1 Myrmecobius fasciatus | reverse complement strand
AAATTAATTTGACCAGGAGACTCCCTAAAGCAGAGAAAATTAAAATTAAATATGAGAAGCCCCTGTCAAATTAAGATCAGGATGGGATACAAAAATCATCAAAGATCATTTCAACTGTTCATGTTCAGATAGATATCATGAAAAACATTTTGATTTCTTTTTAGGTCACTCATTTCTCCTTGAAAGTCTGTATAGACTGACCATTTTATTCATTTTAGAAAATGATACCCAGAGTTGCCTGACTATATATATATATATATATATATATACACACACACACACACACACACAAACATATATATATATATATATATATATATAGTTTCAAGCCATTATATTAAACTTTATGTTTCTCTAAATGTCAGTTTTCAACTTAATGTGAGAATCTTGAAAACTAACTTCATTTTACAAAACTTCATTCTCATTAAGATTAATGTTATCATTTAGAATATATTCAAAGAGGCATTAAATAATTTTTCCTTTCTGGCCCTAAAGGTGAAATTGTTCTGTTTGATATTTAAAACTCTTCATAAGAATTGTACATGGTTAACATATATTGGATTACTTGTTGGTTGGGGCAGGGGATGAGGCAAGGGAAGGAGAGAAATTTGAAACACAAGGGTTTGCAAGGGTTAATATTGAAAAGTATCTTTGCATATATTTTGAAACAAAAAATGTATTATTTAAATAAATTAAATAAAGCTCTTCATAGTCCTGATATAAGCCATATTTAATCCACACTACTTGTCTTATATACTCTGTCTTCTAGACAAGCTAGCATACTTGCTATTACTCATATGTGATATTCATTCTCAGCCTTCATATTCTTGCACAGACCTTTCCCCAAATTTAGAATGCATCCCTTCATGCAGACTTCTGTAATTCCTAACCCTATTCAAAGCTTAACTCCAATGTGCCAACTTCCACAAAACTTTTTGCTGATTTCACATATTGTCTATAATCCTCCCTGGAATTGCCACTTTGAAATCCCTTCATGCTTTGTTTTTAATACACATAAGCACAGGCACACACATTCCTTTTTGTAGTGGTAGATATAAGTTAACTGGGTCAAAGTTGTCTAAGAGGTGACAAATAAAAGTCTCAGTCATCTTTTCATTTGCTAACAGCTACTCTGGTTGGTTTTGATTATACAGTCATTGTCATCTTTTTCCCATGCCAGGTGTCCTCCTCTTTTTTCAGCTACCTTTTGTTTATTATCTTCCCCCATTAGATGGTAAGTCCTAGAGGGGAGAGAACATCTTTCTTTTTTTCTTATTTGTATTTCCAGTGTTTAGCACAGTGCTTCAGACATAGCAAATGCTTCATAAATGTTTAGTATATTATATTGTATATTATGTTTATATTATATACTATATTTAGTATATTATATTGAAAATAACCTTCACTCCTAATTTTTCCTTTAGGTTCCACTAAGATAAAATCTTACTAATAATGTTAGTTTCATTTTTTCTTACTCTTTAAAAAAAGAATTAAATGAAAGCCAAAAATATCACATTGCAGGAAATAATGCACTAAAGCCATCTGGACTTAATGAAAATAGAAAACAATGTAATGATTCACAAGTGTATGCAAATTGATAGGGGGGAGGGAACAGAGTAGGTTCAATTGTTGGACTTTGTGGGTATTGGACCCCAAAACTGTAAGAAACAGTATCTTACCCAAACTCACTGATGAATTCAGGAAAGATTTATTTTATATCCTAGCAAGAAGGGGTGCATAGGTTAGTACATATACCTTTGAAACTCCAAAGGCAATATTTTATTTCCTTTTCCTTTTCTTAAGCACAAATCCCTTCCCTCATTCCTCATTAATTGAATGTTACAAAAGTTACAAAACTCAAATCTCCACTCTTCATTACATAGCAAGGCTATGCTGGCAAGAAGCTTCCATTCTCAAAATTCTTTTGAGAGAGATAATCTCCAACTCTGATTATTTTTTAATATTCTCGTAGGTTTCAATTTTCTAATTTGTTTCATTATTTATTTTTTTAATTTTCATAATGGTGGAAACCAAATAATCCATTTTCCAAAAAAGCATATTAAAATTACAGGTCAGTGTTGTGATAAGTCTCAATAAAATTAGGCTTAAACCTTCTTCAAATTCTAGAAACAAATATGTTATTATGCTAGTAACAGCTGGTTAAATGCCTAAGGGTTTTTAGCAAAGAAAATGGGTTTCAACAATTTAACAAGAAGAACGAAAAATTGCCCATCAGAGATTCCTTTAAGTTATGGCAAATGACTAGCTCTAAAAGAAGTTTAGGATCCTAATAGGTGTTAACCATTGGGATATTTAACAAGTGGGACTAATCCCCAAAAGCAGAGGAATTTCAATAGGGCAGATCTTTTATGGAGGAAATGTAACTTAGAAAGTGGGTGTGAGGTGTGATGACATTATTATTTGGCTTTCCAATTGGATATAGTAAATGTGGAGTTTTGATGGTTTCCTTAATGCAAAGAATTCAGCTAAAAAATGGGAGCTTCAATAAACTGAATGGAACTGATTACAAACTCACTTAAAGAAAAAAAAAAGACCCAATTAAGATAAAAGGTCAAGACAATCAATATCGCTTCCTGTTTGCCTCAGGGAGCAGTTTAGGCTACAAAAGTCTCTTTCTCTTTGTAATACCACTTTAATGCCAGACTTTCTGTAATTCCACTTCCTGCTATCTTGCTAAACTATCTAAGATCTGGGGTTCCATCCTCATTGCAATCATCAAGGAATAGAATATCAGCCTTCTGTGATGAGATTAAACTAAGTGGTGGATTTAAGTTAACTGGGGTTGTCAGTGTGAATATACTGATAAATATTAGAGTTTAAAGTCAAAGTTGTCTAAGAAGTGACAAATACTATCTAGAGCATTCTGTGGAATAAGAGAATGGAGTGTTATTATTTTAGAAATCCTAATTTTGAGCACAAGTATTTCCCATATTTTTCTTTTATATTATGCAATTTTAATTATTAAATATCTGGCACAATACTTATTGATGCAATATGGTGTAGAGTAGGAGTTATGCTGAGAATTATTTACTATTTTTCTAGTCACTTGCATATAATTCCTTTTATATTTCTGTACCCCATTCACAATAAATTATTGTTTTAAAATAGGTATTTTTAAAAATTGTTTTTGAGGCAGACAGGGTTAAGTGACTTTCCCAGAATCACACAGCTAGTAATTGTTTGAGGTCAGATTTGACTTCACACCCTCTTGACTCCAGAGCCAGTGCTTTATGTGTTGAGCCACCTAGCTGCTCCTTTATTTTTATTTCAAGAATAAATTATTAAAGATGGGTAAGCAACAATTAGAGCATGAATAAATTTCTTATGAAAGTCAAAAATAGATTTCTAAGGGAGGAGAAAAATGGGAGATAGAATTATAGTAGTATTGTAGGAGATAGGGAAGCATGATTCTTTCCTGTGTATCTACTCTCTCTAGAATTAATCCTGATTTCTGACCTTGGTCCAGGGCACATAAGGAAGAACACAATAAAATGAAATTGAGGAACTTAGATATTTTCCAGGGAATATGTTTGGTGGTGGTGGTGGGAAATCAAAGGACTACGAAAGTTAAATATTCAATCAAAACTGGAGCTGGGATTCTCCTTGGATCAGCAGCAGCACTTTTTTTTTTTTTTAAATGAAATCAAAGCACAGAAATCTGACAAATTCTATCCCACTGTCTTTAGTCTTATGAGATATGCTTTTGCTTAAGGTCTTTATGCTAAAGAATTATTTTATCACTTTCCTAACTTCTTGTACTTTGGTTCTCATTTCTTCAAATATGTACTCAACTTTTGTAATTGCTTGCTCAAGAACTGCTACTTGTCCCTCAATTAAAGTGTGGGAATCCATATAAGGCCAAAGCACTTTATATTTCTTATTCAAGTCCTTACTCCTAAAGGACTTGAATGAAAATTCATGTTTATTGAAATATTTTTCATTTCTAGATACTATAAGTTAGTTTGTTCATGTTTTCCAGAAGTTTATAGTCTTCACCACATGATGTCCACCTTGGCAGGCTCCACGACCTCCTCTGCCATTTTCTACCATTATCTTTAGGCCACAGAAAGAAGATAGGAGAAAAGAAGGGAAGAGATAGAAGAGCTAAAAAGAGAAGAGCAGTAAAGTGGAGGAGGGGAGTAAGAAAGAAGGAAGAAAAGGGAAGAGGAAAAAGTCTTATAAGTCTTGACAAAGAAAGAAGACCAGGAGCCAATCAATGCTGTTTTAAAGAGAAATAGAGAAATAGTATTTTTGCATTTACTTTTTAAAATAGACAATTTTCAGATGGTGAAATTAAAATCACTATAATAATATGAAAAAATGCTCTAAATCACTATAGTTTGGAGAAATAAAAATTAAAACAACTTTGAGGTACCATCTAACACCTCTCATATTGGCTGAAATGACAGAAAAAAGATAATGATAAATGTTGGAGGGGATATTGGAAAATTGGGACATTAATGCATTGTTGGTAGAATTATGACATGAAAAATACCATTCTGAAAATCAATTTGAAACTATGCCCAAAGGGCTATCAAATTGTGCATACCCTTTGATCCAGCAGTGCTACTACTGAGTTTTATAACCCAAGGAAATCATAGAGTAGGGAAAAGGACCCACATGTGAAAAAAATATTTGTAGCAGTTCTTTTTGTGGTGGTAAAGAATTGAAAAGTGAGTAGATGCACATCATTTGGAGAATGGCTTAATAAGTTATGGTATGTGAAAGTAATGAAAAATTATTGTTCTATTAAAAATTATGAACAACCTGATTTTTACATGAACTACTGATGAATGAAACAAGCAGAACCAAGAATACATTGTACACAGTAACAGCAAGATTGTAATATGATCAACTATGACAGACTTGGTTCTTGTCAGTGTTTGAATGATCCATGGCAATCCCAAAATACTTTGGATGGAAAACATCATCTGCATTCAGAGAGAGAACTATGGAGATTAAATATAAATCAACATATGCTATGTTCACTTTTTTTCCTCTTTTCCTCTTGTTTTATTTTTTCTCATAGTTTTTCCCCCTTTGTTCTGATTTTTCTATCCCAGTATGCAAAAAAGTGTGTAGCTATATAACGAAAAAAATTCATTTTTTTACATGTAACTGGAAAAAATAAAAATAAATAAAATGTGAAAAAATTACAGTTATCTTGGATAAGAGAAATATAAATGTGTATAGATGGGTTGCATATATAAGTCCAAGGTTGTGTTCAATGAAATAGTTTTGATTACTCCTGTTATAAATCTCTCCACAATACTTCTTTTGAAATCTGCCCTATAATTCCTTAAGTAAAACTGGGTAACTTCAAACTTTAATGTTAGAGTGAAAAGACTGAAGATGACAGTTAAATAATGAAACTCCCATACAATAGAACCAATGGATTATGAATACCCATGAATTCTAAATATTTTTGTTATCCATTTTACATGTCATTACATTCCATAATGTCAAGAAAGTAAGCTGTTCCCATTGATTTCTTTTGTACCACCATCTTATGCTTCATTGCTAGCTGATTTTGCTCATTCTTTTAAAGCTATGATTACCATTTTAAAGCAATGGTTAGATGAGGCTTTTGAAAAATGTTCTAGTTGATTGATATTTTATTACAAAGAGCATGGCTTTTTATAGATGTTTTGTTATCATTATCACTATTTTAAATTGTGTTAACCTTCTGAGTGGTTTTATATTACATACGTGTGTGTATGTGTGCAAATATACAAATAAATAAGAATGTGTGTAATTATGTGTACACACACAAGATATACAATCAATAAAAACAATTTAAATTTCAGAGACCTAGCTAACTCTCTAAGATAAGAAAAAGAGAAATTTTGATGGATTATTGCGGATAATATAGGAAATTTTCTTATGGCATTCTGCAGCAATTAAAAGACATGTGCTTGATGTTTTTGAACACTTGGACATACAAGGACACCATGTAGCTTGTGATTTTGTCTCCAGCAGCCTAAGGTTATTCTGTTATTTTGTATAAACAAGCCACACATTTCCTGATATCAAGAATAGATTTTTGAATATATAGATAAAATAAAATGATAACAATACTTGTTATTTATGAAATACATGGAGATTTGGTAAACTCTTTATGTAATTTAGATAATTTGATTCTCCTAACAAATCTGAGTTAGGTGCCATTATTGTCATTATTTTATAGATAAGGAAACAAAGAGAGATTAGTTGACAGGTTGTTACACAGATAGCCTACCTAATTTTATGATAACAGGTTTCCAGTCTAAAAGACTTTAGAATTTTTAAGTCCCAGTCCCTTCTTCTTACAGATAAGGTAGTTGTTTCTCTTTCTGTCTGGAAGAGAATCATGACATCAGGAAAGTGATGCCATGATGTACTAGTGAGTTGGATTTAAGTAAGGTAGGGCTGTATAAAGTCAGTACCCTCAGTCTCTCCTACAGAACCATCTGGATCCAGTGACAAGACATAAATCAGCATAGATAAGGAAATGCATGCTGAAAGAATTTAGGTTATTTTTGTAACAAACTACTAGTAAATAACTGAATGAGGATTAAAATCCAGGTCTTACTGATTAACTACTAAAATATGTCATTTAAGGAAGGGATCAATTGATGAACAAGCATTTAGTAAATTCCTTCTAAAAATGGACTCCCCATTTCATATCCAATAGGAGGAATTAAATTGTATAACATGTTTTATTGACAAGCAAATCTCAAAAAAAAAAAACTAGAAAAGGTGTGCAAAATAATAGCTTTTTGTGCACACATTTAGGGGCTGCCATTGTAATAGGAGCATTTGATCATATAAAAAGATGAAAGGGACTTAAGAGGCCATCTTTTCCAAATCTCATTTGTAGATGGAAAAACTTAGATTGTACAAGGTCTCATAGGCAGTAAATATTAAATGGGAAACAAGTCCTATTCTGATTCCAAAGCCACAATAATTTCCATTGAATCATATTGCCTTAAACTGTACTGCTTTTCCAAACAGCAACTATTTAAAAGAGACTGTACTATTTCCAGTATACACAAATGATGTTAGAAATGCATCATGATTATCTCAGGGATATTGAGGAGAGGCAATACTTAAATTCTCAGAGATTATGTGGTTATGCCATTAGAATGCAAGTTATTCTAGGTCTAGCTCAGGTCTTGGCTCAGCTTAGATAGATACTATATGTCTGTTATTGTAGGACCAACCAATTTTAAGAAATGATCATCATTAGAAATTTCATCACTAGGTATCAAGTTATGTTGAGCACAGTGATTCATGAAAAAGAATTCATATTGAGTGAAAAAGTTGTGATGAACATAATAGATAGAGCAATACATTCATTTATTTGTTTTTATTTTATTAATTCTTCATTTTCCATACTGAGAGCTAGTGAAATACTGATGTATTCATTTTTATGAACATAAAACCTG
Organism: Myrmecobius fasciatus; assembly: GCA_023553655.1. NCBI lineage: Eukaryota > Metazoa > Chordata > Mammalia > Dasyuromorphia > Myrmecobiidae > Myrmecobius > Myrmecobius fasciatus. Next base: position 9,851 of record JAJPUD010025665.1, on the reverse strand, counting down.
CCTTTTGCCTAAATCTGGAAAATTTTTCATGTTGCTGTAGGTGGAGGGTTTGTAACACCTGATAGAGAGAATACTAAATATGAATTAGTTGATCTAAATAATTGCTGTTCTCATTTGCTTGTATTGGGTACTGAATTAAGTGGATGAATGGTGATTTATTAAAAATAAAGGGAGCATGTCATAGCTATATAAATTAGTGTTAAGATCTGATTTGAAAATTTTATCTTCGATATATACTTATTATGGGATAGGATATTCTAGGGTCTAGAATATTCTACATGTTGGAAAATTAGTGGTGGATGGAATTCCCAAAAGAGGCGTTTCCTTCCCTTATGAAATTATAGTTTTTGACCTTGCCTGCACTATATGCCCCAATATGGAGTTAAGGGAGAAAGACTTTTGGCAGGAAATCACTATATTTAGGAGTTAGTGATACAAAGGATTTTTGTTTGGTATATTTTGCACTTACCTGAAGAACAGATTTATAGAAAGGAAAATCTCTTATGTTTCATTTTTTTTTTTTTTGCTTTTTTTTGCTGAGGCAATTGGGGTTAAGTGACTTGCCCAGGGTCACACAGCTAGGAAGTGTTAAGTGTCTGAGGCCAGATTTGAAGTCAGATCCTCCTGATTTCAGGGCTGGTGCTCTTTCCATTGTGCCACCTAGCTGCCCATATATTTCATGTTTTAAAAATAAGTTATGCTATATCCTCAAATATTGATCATATCTTTAACAAGCAAAAGGCAAAAGCTGAGTTCAGTTTTACTTCTATTTATCTTTTAGTGTGATGTCAAGAAATAGCTCATTATAGGAAAATTTTTCAGAAAAGTTTTATTCATTTAGCACAACAGAGTTACAAGTCCATAAAAGGATTATGAGGATATGGGTCACAGCAAGGAGGAAATCAATAGAGATGATAGTTTATTTCATTTCAATCACAAGCAATTTGAGATAAGGAGATAGTATCCCAAGTGAGTTAGTAATTTCACATAAATATTTTGTTTTTACAAGGCATGTTAAAGTTTCTTAATCAAGAAATTGAAAGGTTTATTTCACCTAATATTGAGACAAGACAATCACCAATTTCAGAAGTTCATTTATTTACTAAATAAACATTCAGATAGACTAAATATGCTCTGTTTTTATTTTTACTAAAAATTGTTTGTAGCTGATAACAAACCATAGTTTTAAAATTTTACAGCCTGTAGAATTTGCTCTGTTAATTTTGTCATTTTCAGTGAGAAAATTGTTACAGAAAAATCTGCTAACATGCAGTTTAAGAAGAAAAAACTGGGATAATAATACTCATATTCTTTCCCTTTTATTCCATTATATTTCATTCAATTCCAATCAATTGAGTTCGAGAATGATTTATTAAGTGCCTACTGATGTACAAGTTACTCTTAGTCATTAAGTATACATGATTCAAGCCAAGCAGTACCTCCATCCTGAAATCAATATCTAAGTCCTTCAGTTACTAGGGCTCTGCTCAAAAATTACTCTCTGTGTGTGTATGTGTGTATGTATGTGTATGTATGTGTATATGTGTAAATAAATTCATACACAGGCACACATGCAAACTTTTCTTCCAATAAAACCTAAAATCTTGATTTTTTCTCCCTCCCTTCCTTCCACCCCCTCCTTATACCACAAATAATCCAGTATACATTAAACATGTGCAATTCTTCTATACATATTTCCACAATTATCATGCTGCACAATAAAAGTCACATCAAAAAAGAAAAAAAATGAGAAAAGAAACAGAAGTATTCAAACTACAACAAAAAAAACATGAAAATACTATGTTGCAATCCACACTCAGTCCGCACAGTCCTCTTTCTGGGTACAGATGGCTCTCTCCATCAAAAGTTTATTGGAACTGGAATGCATCACCTTGCTGTTGAAAAGAGCCACTTCCATCAGAATTGATCAACGTATAATCTTGTTGTTGCTGTGTTCAATGTTCTCTTGGTTCTATTCACTTCACTTAGCATCAGTTCATGTAAGTCTCCAGACCTCTCTGAAATCATTCCATTGATTGTTTCTTATAAAACAGTAATATTCCTAAACATTCATATACCATATCTCATTCACCCATTCTTAAACTGATCCAATCAGTGGATCCTCTCAGTTTCAAGTTCTTTGCCACTATAAAAAGTGGTGCTATAAACATTCTTGCATAAGTGGGTTCTTTTCCCTTTTTTATTATCTCTTTGGGATACAGGCCCAGTAGAGATATTTTTGGATCAAAGGGTATGTGCAATCTGATAACCCTTGGGCATAGTTCCATATTCCTCTCCAGAATGGTTGAAACAGTTCACAATTCCACCAACAATGAATGTATCCCTGTTTTTTCCACATCCTCTCCAACATTCATCATTATCTTTTCCTGTCATCTTAGCCAATCTGAGAGGCATGTAGTGATACCTCAGAATTGTCTTAATTAACATTTCTCTGTTCAATAGTGATTTAGAGAATTTTTTCATATGATTATAGAGAGTTTTAATTTCTTTGTCTGAAAATTTTCTGTTGATATCCTTTGACTATCAATTGGAGAATGGCTTGTATTATTATAATTTTGAGTGAATTATCTCTCTATATTTTATAATGAGGCCTTCAGCAGAAGCCTTGGATGTAAAAATTTTTCCTCAGTTTGCTGTTTTCCTTTTAATCTTGTCTGCATTGGTTTTGTTAAAAAAACAGAAACAAAAAAATTAACTTAATATAATCAAAATTATCCATTTTTCATTCCATAATGTACTCTAGTTCTTCTTTGGCCACAGATTCCTTTCTTCTCCACAGATCTGGAGTTAGACTATCTTTTCTTCTAATTTGCTTATGGTATCATTCTTTATATCTAAACCATGAACCCATTTTGACTTTATTTTGGTATAGGGTGTCAGGTGCGCATTAATGCTTAGTTTCTACCATACTAATTTCCAATTTTCCTAGCAATTTTCATCTTACTTTATGGCATTTGTATCTCCTAAATTTATCACTATATCTAATACATAGTCAGTGATGAGTAAAACTTTTCTATACCATGTCATCACTTCATTAAAGAAAAGAGAAAGAAGTATAGTTTGAATCTTACTTATAGCTGTATTTTTTTAAAAAGTTATTAAAATTTATTCTCTGTCTATCTATTCAGAATTTCCCTGGAGATGGAAGTCCTAGAAGTAAAAGAGAATAAGAAGAAATAGTTTTTGAAAGTAGTAAAGAAAAGGATTATAAATAACTTTCTTAGAGAAGCTATTGGCTACCAAACTAAATTCAGGTATCAGAGTAGAGAAAACCACTGATCCAACACAAAATAAATGTTTTAAAGTTTTATTTAACTTTTATGGTTAAATTTGCCAAACACAAAACAAGGATGAAAGTTGATAGTCCTTTTCTTTTTGTTCTTGTTTGGTTTCTGGTGGTATTGAACAATACTTACCCATTTTCTTCTTCCTTTATAATCACACTCACAATTCAAAATGGTAGCTGGTGCAACTTGCCTTGATGCAGAAGACTTTCCCCAACTGAGAAGGTTATGGTGACTCCTTCCTCTGATTCTTTTTATTTTCAAATATTTTATTTGAATACATGACATTGAAAATGATTATTCATCCTATTGTCAAAATAAAATCTATATGATTTGAGGGTACTTGTTCTGGATTCTTTAAAGCCAGTCACTCTCTTTCACAATCTTGTTTTTCATTGATTACACATGCACACACACACACACACACACACACATGCCAGTTTAGTTTTCAGAAGAATACACTAGTTTTCTATTTAAATTTATCATTGTAGAGAGTCTTAGAGCTCTAACTACACATTCAGTAACAGAGAGAGAGCCTATTCATATTACTTGCTGCTACTGTCAATCAAACACATAACAATTCCAGTGAAGCATTACAAAATGATGTCAATAGGGTAAGCTCTAGTCTTCTTTTTTTTTTTTTTTTTTGCTTTTTCTGAGGCAATTGGGGGTAAGTGACTTGCCTAGGGTCACACAGCTAGGACATGTCTGAGACCAGATTTGAACTCAGGTCCTCCTGACTTCAGGGCTGGTGCTCTAACCACTGCGCCACCTAGCTGCCCCATCTCTAGTCTTCTTTTGCAAAAGCTTTGGATTCGATTGTATCTTTTTAAACAATTGTTTTCATTCTATTTTCTGCATAGGCATATTCTCCAAGATTGTATGGGGCAATATTACTTTTAGAGCACTTCTATATTCTGAACTTTACTTGAACTTGCTATTGACACTAGTGGCAGAATTCTTATCCCTGCTTTCCTAGATAAAATCAATATATTTGTGAATGCCTGAGACATAAACTAAAAAAAAAAGTGATAAAGTTAGTCTTTGGGGGCACATAGTTCGAACACTGAGAAGATTCTGAACAATATTATAGCTTACTCTGTGGTCCTTTTGAGAAGAATGGTTATTTGAAGAGAACATATTATCATTCATGCCTCAATTTGTGAAAGGTTTTCAGCAAGTCCTCTCCAATTTCAATTGGGGCATTGAATAAAATATGACTCATTATTATTGCTTATGCATGATGGAAGACAGAAAATTCTCTATCATATTGCTCTTCTCAATTAATAAATTATCTTGTGTAGGTAAATATACATTTACTTCAATATATAAATGTATTTTTCTACTTTATATAATTCAAGAAATTCTCTGAGCTCAGTTTTTAATTGAGTATACATAAAAAAATACAGAGTTGAACTGAGGATAAGTGCAAAAGAATAGCATGAATTAGAAGAATAGGAAATAATAAGGCCTAAGAAAAATGCTAACACCAACAAATATTTTATTCTCCTCCACATACTTTGTAACCCAGTGACACTGACCTTCCTGATGTTCCTCATGCATGATACACTATTTCTCTAGGCACTAAGTATTTTTACTAGCTTTCCCTCATGCCTATAATTCTCTCCCTCATCTTGTCTACCACTTGTTTTTCCAGTCTTCCTTTAAGTCTTAGGATACAATGCCCTTTGCCAAGATTTCCATAAAGCTGCTTAATCTTTTTTTTCTTTTAATTTAGTGTTTTATTTTTCCCCAGTTACAAGCAAAGACAATTTTTAATACTTGTCTTTAAAACTTTGAATCTCAAATTCTCTCCCTTCCTTCCTCCCCACTCCCTCTCCCTGTTGAGATAACAAGCAATTTGATACAGATTATATGTGTAAGGATGCAAAAAATTTCCATATGAGAATACATAGATTAAAAAAAAAGAGGGGGACCTCAAGAAAAGAAAAGATTTTTTTTAAAAACAGTGCTTCAGTCTGTATTTATACAGCATCAGTAATTTGTCTGAGAATGTCTAGCATTTTTCATAAGTCCTACAGAGTTTTCTTAGATAATTGCATTGGTAAGGGTAGGTAAGTCATTCACAACTGATCATTGCTTTTATTTTTGTACACTGTACATTTCCCTTTGCATCAGCTCATGGAAGTCTCAAGATTTTTCTAAAAACATCTTGCCCATCATGTCTTATAACACAGAATTATTCCACCATCATCACATACCTCAATTTGTTCAGCTACTCTTCAATTAATGGTCATCCCCTCATTTTCCAATTCTTTGCCTCCAGGAAAGAGCTACTATAAATATTTTTTACATGAAAGTCATTTTTCTTTTTTTAAATCTTTTTGGGGATAAGATCTAGTAATAGTATTGCTAGGTCAAAGGGTATGTATAATTTTAGAGTCCTTGTGACATAATTCCAATTGCTTTACAGAATGGTTCTCTCAGTTTACAACTAACCAATAGTATTTTAATGTCCCATGTTTCCCACCTCTCCTTCATCATTTGCCATTTTCCTTTTCTATCTTATTAACCAATCTAATAGATATGCGGTAATATTTGAGAATTCTTTTTAATTTTCATTTTTCCAATTTAGTGAATAAAAGCAACTTTTATATGACTATAAATAGCTTTGATTACTTCATCTGAGAACTATTTATATATTTTGATCACTTATCAATTTGGGGAATGGCTCATATTTTTTTTATGAATTAGACTCAATTCTCAATATGTTTGAGTAGCAAGGCCTTTATCAGAGAAATTTGCTAAATGTATTTCCCTCCATTCTATTCTGCACACCCCATTTGTTTTATTCTCTCTCTTTTCCTTGTTCCTCATCAAAAGTGTTTTGCTTCTGAATATTTCCTCTTCCAACCCCCCAATCTTCACTCCCTTCTATCAAACCCACTTCTCATACTGCCTTATCCTCCATTTTCTTATAGAGTAAGATAGATTTTTATACCTAATTGAGTGTGTATTGAACCAATTTTGATGAGATTAAGATTCACTGATTTCCCCTCCTCTGCCCTTCCTTTCCTTCCAGAGTAAAAACTTTTTCCTGCCTCATTTATATGAGATACTCTACTCCATTCTACCTTTCAATTTCCATTTCTCCAAGCACATTCCTCTCACATTCTTTTTTTAAAATTTTTTTCAGATATTTTCCTTTTATATTCAACTCACATCTATGTCTTCTGTCTATATATACTCTTCTAACTGCCCTAACAATGAGAAAATTCTCTCTCTCTCTCTCTCCCTGTTTTTCTCTCTCTTATTTTTAAGGTATTCATAATCTTTTAATGAAAGTGCTTTGCAAGGCATTTAAAACAACAGTTTGTGAGGAGAAACTCCATTGGAGAGAAATAATACAGAACAGAGATAGCACAGAGTTAGGAATTTCCTTGACTTGGGGCAGGATCTGATAATTCACTGTTTTTTGATCAACTTTGTTCTTCTCCTTTAATCTCATCTTTCTTTTCTGTATGTGTGTCAAAAATCTCTCATTTTTGTTTAGGTTTGTAGGCTCTATTCTTGAAGTAAAGGGTCAGTAAAATAATTTGGAATTTTTACAAGCCCTAAAGATTAACTCTGGTAAAGGTGGTAATGACAAATTTCTGATAGGTCTCTTGCAAAAGAACACTATTTCACACCAGAGGTCCAGTCACAAGTAGCATGCCACTACCAACTGCCTCAGGAAAATCATTTCCTTGCCTCTCTAGCTGTCAATGAGCATGATCAAAACTATACTTGAGATTATGTTAGCTCAAAGTCTCCTCATGTGGTAGGTGAAGGTTTTTTTCCCCCTAGCAGTCTTAGTCTCCCCAGTTTTCTAGGCACATTCTCAATAGGTTAATACCTAGCTATTTTGTGAATCTTTACCACATGGGTTCTTCTATTCTTGTCAATATCAACTGGCTTTGAAATAGTAGTAGTCACATTCTCTTTCCTTTTCCTTTCAATCTGAGTTTGGTGCACTGTATTTTACATATACATAAATATGTCTATATACATATATATATATATATGAATACACACACACACACACACACACACATATATATATTAGGTTGCAAAGATACATTCATTTTTTATGTATTTCCATTTGAGTCATATTAGGAAAGAATTATCAGAACAAAAGGCAAAAACAAGAGAAAGAAAAAAAATCTTCATAGTTCTCTCTGGATGTGAATGACATTTTTCATCTAAAATTTATTGGAATCGCTTTGGATAACTAAATTGCTGAAAAGCACTAAGTATTTTCTAGTTGATCACAACACAATCTTGCTATTGCTGTTTAAAATGTTTCCTTGGTTCTACTCACTTCACTCAGCATCACTTAATGTAAGTCTTAAGTGAGTTTTCTGAAATCATCCTGTTTATCATTTCCTATAGAATAATAATATTCAATTACTTTCATATAACATGACTTACTTGGTTATTCCTTCAATTATTGGGCATCTGATCATTTTCCAATCCTTTGCCCCCATATAAAAGAGCTGCTACAAACATTTTTTGCATATATGAGTCTTTTTATCATTCTTATGATCTTTATGAGATACAGTGGGACTGCTGGGTCAAAGGGTATATACAGTTTGATAGCCCTTTCAGCATGGTTCCAAATTGCTCTCCAGAATGGTTGGTTCATTTCACACTTCCACCTTCAATGAATTAGTGTTCTAATCTTTCTGTATCATCTCCAACATTTATCATTATCTTTTCTGGTAATCTTAACCAATCTGATAGGTGTGAGAGGTGGTGTTTCAGGATTGTTTTAATTAGTTTCATATGACTATAAATTTAATTTCTTCTAAATAGTTTAACATTATTTTATTAAATCTCATGACTTTTCTTTCTTGCTTACTATTTTATATTTGTCTTGAGTTTTGTATTTGAAAGTCAATTTTTCTGTCCAACTCTAGTATTTTCACCAGGAACACCTGGAGATCCTCTTTTGTGCTGAGTAGGCATTTTCTATTTTAGTATTATACTTATATTCTATAGGTGATTCTTTGTAGTAATTCTAGCTTCTTTAGCCCCTGGAATGTCATATTCTGAAAATTCTCTGTTCATATTCTTCAACAGTTTATCAAATGGGAATAACTTATATTCTTATATATTTGCCTTAGTTCACTATAAATTTTAGAGATGAGGCTTTCATTTCCAAAATATATAGAGAATTAAGTCAAACTTACATAAACTGATGTGAAGTGAAGTGAGATCATTGTACATGGCAACAACAAGATTATATGATGATCAATTCTGATGGACGTAGCTCTTTTCAAAAATGAGATGATTCAGGCCAGTTCCAATGGTCTTGTGATGAAGAGAAATATCGACATCCAGAGAGAGAAACATGGGGGACTGTGTGGATCATAACATAATTTTTTCATTCTTTTTGTTCTAGCTTGCTTGCACTTTTTTTCTTTCTCATTTTTTTTCTTTTTTGATCTGACTTTTCTTGTGCAGCATAATTGTCAAAATATGTATAGAAGAATTTCACATGTTTTACATGTATTGGATTACCGGCTGTCTAGGGAATGGGGTGGGGACAAGGGAGGGAAATAATTGAAACACAAGACTTTGCAAGGGTGAATGCTGAAAATTATGTATGCATATGTTTTGAAAATAAAAGGCTTCAGACCTGTGGAGATGGAACAAATTTATGTCCAAAGAAGAACTGGAACTCTTAATTGAACACCAGATAGATAATTTTGACTATATTAAGTTAAAAAGTTTTGTACAAATAAAACTAATGCAGACAAAATTAGGAGGGAAACAATAAATTGGGAAATCATCTTTACATATAAGGCTTCTGATAAAGGCTTCACTTCTAAAATATATAGAGAATTGTCTCATATTATAAGAACTCAAGCCATTCTCCAATCAATAAGTGGTCAAAGGATATGAACAGACAATTTTCAGATAATGAAATTAAAACTATTTCTAGTCATATGAAAAGGTGTTCCAAATCACTATTGATCAGAGAAATGCAAAGAAAGACAACTCTGAGGTACCACTACACACCTGTCAGATTGGCTAAAATGACAGGAAAAGATAATGACAAATGTTGGCGGGGATGTGGGAAAACTGGGGCATTGATACATTGTTGATGGAATTGTGAACGGATTCAACCATTCTGGAGAGCAATTTGGAACTATGTTCAAAAAGTTATAAAACTGTGCATACCCTTTGATCCAGCAGTGTTTCTATTGGGTTTATATCCCAAAGAGATCTTAAAGGAAGGAAAGGGCCCCACATGTTCAAGAATGTTTCTGTTAGCCATTTTTGTAGTGGTTAGAAATTGGAAACTGAATGAATGCCTATCAATTGGAGAACGGCTGAACAAAATATGGTGTATGAATGTTGTGGAATATTATTGTTCTATAAGAAATGACCAGCAGAATGATTTCAGAGAGGCCTGTAGAGACATATATGAACTCATGCTGAGCGAAGTGAGCAGAACCAGGAGATCATTATACACAACAATATCAATACTCTATGATGATCAATTCTGATGGACATTGCTCTCTTCAACAATGAAATGTT
>JAJPUD010025664.1:1534-17300 GCA_023553655.1 Myrmecobius fasciatus | reverse complement strand
AAAGGCCTTTTGAAACGGGGACCAGTGATGGTCCTTGCTGTTTTTTTTCTGGATTTTTGTCTAAAGAAACCTCCGTATCTGAGTTCGTTTCTTTGCCTTGATAAAAGCTGTCTATGGTGAGAGCTCTCATTTGCTTCTTCATCATTTTTTTTTAGACAGAGTGGATATCTCTTTAAGGTAGGGGAAAAAAAAAAACCTCGGCTGGAGACGCTTTGCCCTGGGGCACTTCGGCGAGTTGACTTAAGGTGCTGGGCTGGCGGGAGCTAGGACTAAGTCTGAATTACTCCTTAAACAAGGCAAGTCTGCCAGAACACCTGTCCCCAATGAGGGCAGAGTGTCCCGAGTGCCTCAGATAAACTCCAGGTGTTTGGAGTTTGGAGTTTGGAATTTCTTCCATGATGAGCTGAGCTGAGTCCCACCCTCTCTTCCGGCCTGCACAGGGGTCGTCTATTTATCTCTCTGTCCGAGTCCGACTAACCTGATATGAAGTTCTCCAGAGAGCCGTGCCCAAATATTTCTGAGTTTGTTGACTCGAAGATCAGTTCAGAGGCTTATTTTATTGTTGATTTGAGAGAAGATCGGAGGAGAGGCCGAAAGTCACCTTTTCACTCTGCCATCTTGGCTCCGCCCCCTCTCTATCTGGTTTTCAATTAAGAGTTCCAGTTCTTCTTTGGAGATAAATTTATTCCATCTCCATAGGTCTGAGAGGTAAACTATATTACATTCCTCTAATTTAGTTATAGTATCACTCTTTATATCCAGATCATGAACCCATTTAGATCTTATCTTGGTATGTGGTATTAGATGTGGGTCAAGCCCTAATTTCTGGAAGAATATTTTTAAAAAAAATATATAAATTGTCAAGATTAACAGAAGAGGAAATAAAATACTTAAATAGTCCCATTTTATAAGAAAAAAAATGAACAACACATTAATGAGCCCCCTAAGAAAGTCTCCAGGGACAGATGGGAAGTCAAATGAATTCTACCAACCCTTTAAATAGCAAGTAATTCCAATACTATGTGAACTATTTGGAAAAATAAAGAAGGAGTACTACCAAATTCCTTCTATGACACAAAAAATGGCACTGATACTTAAACCGAGAATACCAAAAAAGGGAAAGAATAATTTCCCTAATGAATATTGATGAAAAAGAATTAAATTAATCATTAGCAAAGAGACTACAGAAAGGATAACACATAATGATTAAGTGTGAAGGGATGAAGTTAAGATGATGGTGACCAGATATGACTTTATGTGACCTACTCTGCCCTTCTCTCAAGCCAATAGTACATTAAGCCTCTAAACTGATTTTGGAGTAAAAAAAAAATTATTTGGCGTATAACACATTTCCAGAAGGAGATACTTTGAAAGAATTTCAGAACAGGTCTGTTTCAAATGGGCAGGGGGACAGTCTGCCAAGCCCAGACTGCAGCACAGGGAGACCTGGACAAGGAGCAGGGGAAGGGAGTAAGAGCATTGCAGCTTCCACACACCTGGAAACCTTATGTGAACCTCTTAGGCTACTCTATCCTACTTACAAGCAGGTGGTTTGGCAGAATTGCTACAAAAGGCAATTTGTAAACCACTGAGCCATGAGAATGAGGGACCTAGCCATAATTACTGGCGCTGGAAATCAATCAGCAGAACTGCCACAGGGCAAACTAAAGCAGCATGTCACTCTTTTGCATTAAGCAGACCTCGAGCCTTAAAAAATGAGCAAAAAACCCAAAAGAACTCTCACCACATCATGAGTTTTTATGTAAAGAGAGAACAGACCTGAAATCCTGAGTTCCTAAAGGAAAATCAACTACAGATGAAGTGCCAAAGGGAGATATGAGCTGGTTCCCATTTCACAAGGTGTTCTTGGAAGATTTCATAAAGTATTTTAAAAGAGAGTTAGATGAAAAAAGGGGAAAGTAAATGAGATCATTGCAAGAAGAGATGGAAAAAGCATATAACTCCCTACAAAATAGATCTGATGAAATGGAAAAAGCATATAATTCTTTACAAAATAGATATGAAAAAGATACTAATTCATTGAAAAACAAAATTTGTGAAATGGAAAAAAATCAATGAACAAAACAATTCAATTGGCCAAATACAAAATGAACTAAAAAAGTAACTGAAGAAAATAATACACTAAGAATTACAATTGAACAAATGGAATCGAACGACATAAGAAGACTTCAAGAATTACTCAAGCCAAAAAAATGAAAAAAAAGAAGAAAATATGAAATACCTTCTAGGAAAAACAACTGACCTGGAAAATAGATGTAGGAGAGACAATCTAAGGATTAATGGATTTCCTGCAAGTCATAATGAAAAAAAAAAAAAAAGAATCTTGACATTACTATACAGGGAATTTTAAAGAAAAACTGCCCTGATGTCTTAGAATCAGAAGGTAAAATAGCCATTGAAAGAATTCACTGATCATCTCCTGAGACTCCAAAATTAAAACCCAAGGAATATCATGGCTAAATTTCAAAACTATCTCACCAAGGAAAAGATATTGCAAGCAGCTGGAAAGAATCAATTTAAATATCAAGGAGCCACAATAAGGATTACCCAGAACCTAGCATCTTCCATCTTAAAGGATTGAAGGTCCTGGAATCTGATATTCCAAAAGACAAAGAAATTTGGATTACAGGCAAGAATAAGATAGCCAGATAAAATGAGCATTATCTTTCAGGGAAGAAGATGGATATTTGATGATATAGGTAAGTTTCATCTATTTCTAATTAAAAGACCAAAACTGAACAAAAACAGAACTTAAGAGAAACATGAAAAGGTAAAAAAAAAATAACTCTTGAGAACTTTATTTTTATAGATATACTTAAGGAGTGTGGGTATAATCTGATTTTATTATAATAATATGAAAAAATAACAAGAGGTAGAAAAAGAATTGTATGGGAAAAGAAGAAAATAGAGGCAAAATGAGGGAACTTACATCTCATAAAGAGGCAAACAAGACCTATTATAAATGAAGGAAAAAAGGGAGGGAATGAACATTGTGTGACTCTTACTGTCATCAGATGTGGCTCAAAGAGAGAATATCAGATATATTTGCTTTCACAAAGAAAGTTGTCTAACCTTATAGAAAGTGGTAGAGGAAAAGTGAAAAAGCAGGGCAGGCTAATAGAAGGGAAAACAGAAATAGTAGGGAAAAGGTGTAAGAAAGGGTGAGGGGCTCTAAAAGGGGAGGAGTGTGTGAGAGAGATAGTGTTCAGAAGCAAAATATTGGAGAGGAGGAAATGGAGAAAGGAAAGAGAAAATCATAACTTGGGGGGTAAATAAGATGGCAGGAAATACAGAATTAGTCATTTTAACTGTAAATGTGAATGGATTGAACTCTGATAAAATAGAAGCATATATCAGACTGGATTAAAAGTGGGATTTGTAAGGAATGTAGGACTGGCTCAATATCTGGAAAACTTATTATAATTGAACATATCAAGAACAAACCAAACTGAAATCATATGATAATCTCAGTAGATGCAGGAAAAGTTTTTAACAATATATAGCACCCATTCCTATAAAAACACTATAGAGCATAAGGAAAAGGAGGCTTTCCTTAAAATAATAAGATATATCTATCAAGAATCAACAGTAAGTATTATTTGTAATAGAGAGAAGATGAATGCATTTCCAATAAGATCAGGGGTGAAACAAGAATGCCCATTATCACCAGTATTATTCACCATTGTACAGGAAATGTTGGCTTTAGCAACAAGAAGAGAAAGGAAAGAAAAGAAATTAAAGGAATTAGAAGAGGCAATGAGGGAATAAAACTATCATTCTTTGCACATGATTTGATGATATACTTAGAGAATCTTACACAATCATCCAAAAACCTAGAAAAATTCACATATTTAACAAAGTTTGAGGATATATCAACACACACAAATCATCAGCATTTCTGTATATGAGTGACAAAGCCCATTAGTAAGAGATAGAGAAATTCCATTTAAAATAATTGTAGACAAAATAAAATACTTGGGGGTCTTCCTGCCAAGACAAACCCAAGAACTATATGAACACAATAATAAAACACTTCTCACCCAAATAAAATCAGATCCAAACAACTGGAAAAATATCAATTGTTCATGACTTGGCTGAGCTAATATAATAAAAATGACAATTCTGCCTAAATTGGCCTACTTGTTCAGTGCCATACCAATCAAGCTGCCAAAACATTATTTTATAAAACTTGGGAAAATAATAACAAGAATTCATTTGGAAGAACAAAACTCTCAGATAAAGTCAAGAATATAAAGGGAATTAATGAAAAATTACAAAGAATGGTGGCTTAGCAGTATCAAACCTAAAACTAGATTATAAATCAGCAGGCAACAAAATCATTTGGTACTGTCTAAGAAATAGAGTGATGTATCAGTGGAATAGATTAGATATAGAGGACAAAATATTCAAGGTCTATATCAATCTAGTATTTGATAAAGCCCCATACTTCAGCTTCTGGAAAATTAAATCATTGTTTCACAAATATTTCTTGGAAAACTGGAAAATAGTAACTCAGAAACTCAGCATAGACCTACATCTCATAGCCCATATTAAAATAAGATCAAAATGGATACATGATTTAAGCATAAATTATGATGCCATAAATAAATTAGGAGAACAAAGGATAATTTATCTATCAGATCTTTGGAGAAAGGAGGAATTTATGACCAAAGAATAATTACAGAACATTTTCAAAGGCAAAATGAACAACTTTGATTACATTAAATTAAAAATTTTTGCACAGAGAAAACCAACAGAACCAAAATTAAAAGGTCTGTGTATTTCTGATAAAGGTCTCCTTTTAAAAATATGTAAAAAAAACTGTCAAATTTATAAAAATAAAATTAATTCTTCAGTTGATAAATGGACAACAGCTATGAACAGACAATATTCAGAAGATGAAATCAAAGTAATTTAAAGTTAAATGAAAAAAATGCTCAAAATCAGTATTGATTAGAAAAAATGCAAATTAAAACAACTTTGTGGCACCACCTCACACTTCTCAGATTGGTTAAGATGTGAGGAAAAGGTAACGTAAATGTTGAAGGGCATGTGGGAAACTAATGTATTATTGGTGGAAAGCAATCTGGTACACTGCCCAAAGGGTTATCAAACTGTGCTTACCCTTTGACCCAGCAGTGTCAATACTGTGTCAGTATCCCAAGAAAATCATAAAGGAGGGAAAAGGACCCTCATGTATAAAAATGTTTGCATCAGCTCTTTTTGTGGTAGCAAAAAATTAGGACAGGAGTTATTGCTCATCGATTTTAGAATTGCTGAACAAGCTGTGGAACATGAAGGTTATGGAATATTATGGTTTTGTAAAAATGAAAAAGCTGATTATAGAAAAGCTTGGAAAGATTTATATGAAGTGATTCTGAGTAAAAAAAGCAGAACAAGGAATACTTTTTGCACAATAACATCAAGAATTTGTAATGATCCATTATTAAAACTTGGTTCTTCTCAGTAGTTCAGTGATTCAAAGAAAACTGAATAGACTTTGGACAAAAAAATGCAATCTGCATACAGAAAAAGAACTAAGAAGACTGAATATAAATCAATGCCTAATATGGTATGTTCGCTTCATTTTTATGGCTTTTTTAATCTTTCCCATGGTTTTCCCTTTTGCTCTAATTTGTCTCTCCTAACATGATTCATAAAGTAATCTTTATTAAAAATAAACTTCCTGAACTAGAGGTTCTCATTAATCACAAAATAGATAAGTTTGACTATATCAAGTTAAAAAGTTTTTGTACAAACAAAATGAATGTAGACAAGATTAGAAGGGTAGCAGTAAACTGGGAAAATATTTTCACATCCAAAGGTTCTGATAAAGGCCTCATTTCTAAAATATATCGAGAATTGACTCAAATATATAAGAATTCAAACCATTTTCCAATTGATAAATGGTCAAAAGATATGAAAAGACAATTTTCAGATGAAGAAATTGAAACTATTTCTGGTCACATGAAAAGGTGCTCCAAGTCACTATTGATCAGAGAAATGCAAATTAAGACAACTCTGAGATACCACTACACACCTGTCAGATTGGCTAAAATGACAGGAAATGATAATGATAACTGTTGGAGGGGATGTGGGAAAACTGGGACACTGATACATTGTTGGTGGAACTGTGAACGGATCCAACCATTCTGGAGAGCAATTTGGAACTATGCTCAAAAAGTTATCAAACTATGCATACCATTTGACCCAGCAGTGTTTCTACTGGGCCTATATCCCAAAGAGATTGTAAAGGAGGGAAAGGGACCCACATGTGCAAAACTGTTTGTGGCAGCCCTTTTTGTAGTGGCAAGAAACTGGAAATTGAAAGGATGCCCATCAATTGGAGAATGGCTGAATAAATTATGGTATATGAATGTTATGGAATATTATTGCTCTGTAAGAAATGACCAACAGGAGGATTTCAGAGAGGCCTGGAGAGACTTCCATGAACTGATGCTGAGTGAAACGAGCAGAACCAGGAGATCATTATACACAGCAACAACAGTATTACATGATGATCACTTCTGATGGATATGGTTCTCTTCAACAATGATGTGATTCAAACCAGTTCCTATTGTTCAGCGATGAAGATAGTCATATACCTCTAGAGAGAGGCCTGTGGGAACTGAGTGCAGACCACAACACAGCATTTTAACGCTTTCTGTGAATATCTCCATGCATTTTGTTTTCCTTCTTAGGTTGTTTTTTCTTCTTCTCTTTCTAGATCTTATGTTTCTTGTGCAGTAAGATAACTGTATAGATATGTATACATATATTGTATTTGTCATATAATTTATCCTATTTAGCATGTATTAGATTACCTGTCATCTAGGGGTGGGGGTTGGGGGGAAGGAGGGGAAAAGCTTGGGGAAAAAAGGTTTTGCAAAGAGCAATGCAGAAAAATCATTCATATGTTTTGTAAATAAAAAGCTTTATTAAAAAAATAAACTTACTACAATAAAAAATTAAACAAAGAAAATGCAGGCATAATAAAATGGGAAAAATGGGAGATAACAAGTAATAAATAGTCACATTAGAATACTGGTCTTGTATTTAAGCTGCTGAAGAAATTACTGATTTGTTTGAGAATTATTTTTGTTAATTTTTGAGAATTTTTGTAGATTTCTGAATATCTATGAGAAACAACAAAACAATGTGCACAATTGTTTTCCAAAAGTTTAATAAAGAGAACTAGAGAGTAATCAATGCAATTGTGATCAAAACATTTTGAAAAGTATAAAAAGATAACATTAGAATAAAATTTTTATTACCCTAAAATTTAGTTTATTTAGCTTTCTAAGAAAACATTTTCAGCAGCCAGATATTCTCCTAAATTCATATTTTGTCTTACTTTGCAATTCTTTCTAGGTTTGATGTTGTTGCTGCTTTTTTTCTTTGTTTGTTTTACTTTTGTAGTTTGAAAACCACTTCTATTTGGGGAGTATAATATAAATATGTTGAATTGAGTTGGAAGAGATTATCTTTGAATTTGCTTGCAAATCTGAAATTCTATGTTTTAGATTAATTCTATCTTTTCTCTGATATTTGATAAAATTATATTATCATCCACTCTTTTTTTCCTTTTCCTTATTATTAACAAGCTTTAAAAGCTGCCTTTTTAGAGTTTTATTAACATTTTATATTCCATATCTCATTCTGAGATTTAGACATTTGGATAATTATACTTAGAGATTGATCAGTTATTTAATTGATGGGAACAATCTGTTTTCAGCTCTTTGCCAAAGCCAAAATATTGATAATAATTTTTTTTTCATGTAGTTGGAGTTTGTTCAGAAAAATTATTCTCTTAATATTCCCTCTCTTTTACTTCATTGTTTTTCTTTTTCTTCTCCTGTTTTCCTGTTGAGTGTTTATATGTATGTATATGTGAATACATGCATATATCTTTTCCTCTCTCCACCTTTTTTAAAGAGTTCCATATAGTCCCACTAAAGTATTTTGGATACTTTCCTCCCTTATTTTTCATTGGAGTTTACAATGTTTTATTCTTTTCTTATGTTTCAGAAACTATAAAATATTCCTGAGGTGTTAGATATACTAGTAGTAACTATATGCTTTTGTGAAAAGCCAAGAGAAGATAAATTGAATATTAACCTTGGTAGACTAAACAATGATTTTAGAACTGGACCCAGTCCTGCATTTGTCCTATCTATGGTTCCCAAAATATATATGCCAAATAAAGAAGGAAATATGAACTGTCATTCTAACCAGGTAGAACAGCCAAAACCTAAGGTAAAAATCCAAGAAGTCAAATTGGCCTAATGTCTTGTCTTCAAGAGCCTTTGCTTTCTCAGCTGAATTTCTGATAAAAGATGTAACAGAACAAAGGAAATGAAGTCAGATTTATACAGTTCCATCCAATCTTCCAATTTATTTATTTTCTATTTCTTAGTATTTGTAAACATTTCAGAAACCAACCAATTCCCATAACATGAGAATTTAAGGCAAATGATTATTTAGTAGAATTATTCATTGTGATTGGGTACCGATAGGTATAATTAATGAAAATATCAATGTATTTAGAATTAGAAAAACGGAACTTTAATTCCAGCTACAATTTTGAAGATGATATCTGTATGACAATAGTAAAATTAATTAACCTTTCAGACCTGCAATTTCTTCACCTGTGAAATTAAAAGTTTGGAGTAAAATAATTTTTTGAAGATACTTCCATGTCCAGATGTTAGGATTTTATAAGAAACCAGATAATTAATCTGTGACGTTTTGACCAAAAGTACTTTTATATGTAATATGCATGTATTTGAAAAAAACACAAATAATTTAGAGATAAGAACCATTGATAATGATCCCAGTTTTCTCCTTATAATTGGAAATTAGTAGTTATCTGAAAGGCCATAATTTTATTCCAAAAATTATCACTTCATTTCATTTGTTGGAATCATCTTTTGGTGTTTCCTTTCATGGCTAAAAAGAGAAGATGAATTACTTAGTAGAATGTGTAAGGGTTATTTTTTTCACTTCTTGGAAGCCATTCAAAAATGATGCTGAATCACTACTGTAATATTAGAATTTCAGAAAACTCCACTGGGCATCAGAAAATGTTAAAGGAGTAGAAGAGGGATGACGGACTTGAAATGTTTCTTTCCTTCTAGTGTATTGCTTCTATTGACCTTCTGAAAGATGTGCTTTGTGTTTTGGGGTTTTCTTGAGGGGGGAATTAAAAGTATTGTTAATAAACATACTTTCCATCCATTTTAAGGAAACCAACGAGAAAAAAAAAAAGTACACAACAGTCACATAGCTAGAAGGCTTTTAAAAACAGGCTGCTTCCTCTGTTGTTTCCTCAAAGTATTGGGGTCCATATCTCAATTTGTTTTCCAAAGGAAATCATTAAAGATATGGATAAAAATGCAACCTAACAAAAGACTAACCTGTCTTTTTTTTAAAGAAACTTCTATCCTTAGAGGAAATTATTGTAATCCTCTCCTTTTCCCTTCTTAGAAAAATATCAGGGTAGACACTAAAGGGGAGATTGGTTTACATCCATGTAGAGGAGAGTATTTAAGAAAGTCTTTGGCAGTGTTATAGATTATAGTGAAAGGAAATGGTTTTATCATGAGGCAGGAAGACTCAAGGCCACTTGAATGCAAACAAACATTTGATCTGCCATTCTTGATTTGAGACAGCCATGTGGAAAAATATGAATTGCGCATTTTAACTTCCTTGTCTCCTATAATTTTTTTCTTTGCTAAGCTTTTACTTTCAATGTTGTTATTACATTTTAGCCAGCTTTTATATACAGTATTTGAATATCACATTGCTTTTCTCATGCATGTGTGTCCATATGTTATTTTTGTTCATTTCTCTGAGTTTTAGCATAACTTTAAAACATATTTGATTCAATATTAGAGTGTAAAACTAAAGAGAAAATGTCCACAATTATATAATAGCAGTAATGATAATTAGCATTAATATTATTATGGATAAGGCTAATAATTATATTTTTTTCAAATTCTTTAAAATTATTCATGGATAATTAACAAAGCTCTTTACTATCTTCTATATCTACAGCAGCCTGATTTTTATATAAACATATTTTTAATACTTTTTTTATGTTGCATAAATAGTTTCCTTATGTTCCTCCAATTTCTCGGGCCTAAAGAGAGACACTTTAATGTGAACAATGGAAAAAGTGTAAGAAGGAAGAAGAACATTAGTAGTAGAAGAAAAGGAAGAGGAAACTGAAGTTGAGGAGGAGGAGGAGGAAGAAGAAAAGGAGAAAGGAAGAGGAAGGGAAGAAAAAGGAGGAAGACAAAGGTAGAAGAAGAAGAATGAGAGGAAGGAGGAAGAAGAGAAAATAGAAGGAGTAGAAGGAAGAAAAAGGTAAAGAGGAAGAGAAATAAATAAAGCAAAATAACAAATCAAAAATATCAATATTGTCATGACACCCCTCTCTAATCTTTGCAAAGGAAAGTTGTTTTATTTGTATTTATCTTAGTATTTTGGAATGTTTTTTTTTTCATACAGTCTTGAATCTCTATTTCTTCTTTAGAGTCAATATTTTTCTTTGTAATTTTGCAACGTTATTTTTTATTATTGTTTGAATATTACTTCGCCTACATTTTCATTGTTTTAGTCATTATGTCTATCTAGTTCTTGTCTCTGCTTATTTCACTTTGCAGCATTTGAAGTGTTTCCATGCTTCTCTTTATCATATATTTTCTAAACTGAATGTATCATGTATCAATTTCCAAAAGATTCAACCCCTCTAAAATGGGTTAATTACATGTTTATGTACATTAATAATAGAGCCTAGAAAAGTGATTTCAAGAATTCCAAATGAATTCAAGTGCAAGAAGCTCTGAGTAAAGAAACTACTCCTATTATGACAGATTGGGATCAATTCTGCACATTCTATATCATTGTTTAGGATGAGATAATGAGAGATTAAATGCCTTTTCTGGCAGAGATATATATAAATATATATACAAAGGGGTACTCGAACACTTGTCTTCCAGACTCTCTATGCTATGACATGATGTCTCACAACTTTTTTCATTGGAAATAAATATATAACCACTCGCAAAAACCCCATACGATACATTTCAAGCCAAAGAATGGCAGTTTCAGAATAACAATGGATGTAAAAAGTAAATTATTATCAATATTGAAATCATTAAATAAGTTGAACCAAAACACAATATTATCTATAGGATCATTGTCAATTATCAAAGAATCTATGATTCAGGGCAGCTAGGTGGTGCAGTGGATAGAGCACCAGCCCTGGAGTGAGCAGCACCTGAGTTCAAATCGGGTATCAGACACTTAACATTCCCTATCTGTGTGATCCTGGACAAGTCACTTAACCTCAGTTGCCTCAGCAAAAAGGAAAAAAAAAGAATCTATGATTCAAACTCTCATTTAAAGATTTTTCATAAAATGCAAATTCATAAAATTGTAAGTGTAGTGAGATATCATAAAGTATTTGATATCCACTACTGCTATTAGTTGTCTACCTTGGCTATCAAAACCTCATTGATGATATTTGGTAAACACATCCTTACTTGATCACTTACATTCTTGCAATGCATCAATTTTGTTAATAATAATAATAGCTAATACTTATAGAGTTTTTATTATGTTCCAGGCATTGTGACAAGCACTTCATACTTATATCTTTTGATCTTTGTAGTAATCCCAGAAGATAGGTACTATAACCATCCTTATCCCCATTTTATGTATTAGTAAACTGAGGCAGAAAGGAGTTAAATGATTTTCCCAGTAGCGCATAGCTATATCTGCATGAGACAATATTAACTAAGATTTTCCTGATCTGCCTTGTTGGTGTTTGTCCTTCATTCTTTTTAATTATTTATTTTATTTTATTTTTATTATTTTTTTATTAAAGCTTTTTTATTTGCAAAACCTATGTATGGGTAATTCTTCAACAATGACCATTACAAAGCTTTCCATTGCAAAATTTTCCCCCTAGTCCCCACTCCTCCCTTAGAAGGCAGGAATTTCACTACAAGTTAATTATGTTAAAATACTTGATAAATCGAATATATGTATACATATTTCCACACTTATCTTGCTGTGCAAGAAAAATCATATCCACAAGAAAAAAAATGTAAGAAAGAAAACACTATGCAAGCAAACATCGATAGAGAGCATGAAAATGTTATGTTGTGGTCCACATTTCACACCCCTCTCTCTGGGTGTATATGGCTTTCCTTGTTGAACAAATGGAACTGGTTGGAAACATTTCATTGTTGAAGAGAGCCATATTCATCAGAATTGATCATCATATGCTATTGTTGTTGCCATGCATAATGATCTCCTGCATCTGCTCATTTTGCTCAGCATCAGTTCAAGCAAATCTCTCAAGGCGTCTCTGAAATCATCCTGTTGGTCATTTCTTATAGAAAAATATTATTCCATAACATTTATATACCATAATTTATTCAGTCATTCTCCAATTGATGGGCATCCATTCAGTTTCCATTTCCAGCCACTATAAAAAGGGCTGCCAGAAACATTCTTGCACACGTGAGGCCCTTTCTTTCCATTAAGATCTCTTTGGGATATAAGCCCAATAGAAACACTGCTGGCATGGCATTCACAGTTTGATAACTTTTTGAGCATAGTTCCAAATTGCTCTCCAGAATGGGTGGATCTGTTCACAGTTTCATCAACAATGTATCAGTGTCCCAGTTTTCCAACATCCCTTTCAACACCCATCACTATTTTTCCTGTCATTTTAGCCAATCAGACAGGGGTGTAGTGGTACCTCAGAGTTGTCTTAATTTGCATTTCTCTGATCAATACTGATTTGGAGCACCTTGTCATATGACTAGAAATGGTTTTAATTTCATCATCTGAAAATTGTCTGTTCATATCCTTTGGCCATTTATTGATTGAAGAATGGTTTGAATTCTTATAAATATGAGACAATTCTCTATATATTTTAGAAATGAGGCCTTTATCAGCACCCTTAAATGCAAAGATGATTTCCCAATTTGTTGCTTCCCTCCTAATCTTGTCTGCATTAGTTTTGTTTGTACAAAAACTTTTTAATTTAATATAGTCAAAATTGTCTACCTGGTGTTCAATTAAGAGTTCCAGTTCTTCTTTGGACATAAATTTATTCCATCTCCACAGGTCTAAGAGATAAACTACACTATGTTTCTCTAATTTGCTTATAATATCACTCTTTATATCCAAATCATGAACCCATTTAGATCTTATCTTTGTATATGGTATTAGGTGTGCGTCAAACCCTAATTTCTTCCACAGTATTTTCCAATTTTCCCAGCAGTTTTGGTTGAATGGTGAGTACTCATCCCAAGAGTTGGGGTCTTTGGGTTTATTAAACACTAAATTGCTAAAGTTATTGCCTAGTTTGTGCTGTGATCCCATACTATGCCACTGATTGTCTACGCTATTTTTTAGCCAGTACCAAATAGTTTTGATGACCTCTGCTTTATAATATAGTTTTAGATCTGGTACAGCAAGGCCATCTTCATCAGTGTTTTTCTTTTTTCATTAATTCTCTTGAAATTCTAGACCTTTTGTTCATCCTAATGAACTTTGCTACTATTTTTTCTAGATCTCTAAAATAATTTCGTGGGAGTTTGATTGGTATTGCACTAAATAAGTAAATTAGTTTGGGTAGTATTGTCATTTTTATTTTATTCACTCGGCCTACCCATGAGCACTTCAGGTTTTTCCAATTGATTAGGTCTGACTTTATTTGTGTGGAAAGTGTTTTATACTTTAGTTCGTATAGTTCCTGACTTTTCCTTGGCAGATAGATTCCCAAATATTTTATACTGTCAACAGTTATTTTGAATGGAATTTCTTTTTGTATCGCTTGCTGCTGAACTTTGTTGGTAATATATAAAAATACTGCTGATTTATGTGCATTAATTTTGAATCCTGCAAATTTGCTGAAGTTGTGAATTGTTTCTGGTAATTTTTTAGTTGAGTCTCTAGGATTCTCTAAGTATACCATCATGCCATCTGCAAAGACTGATAATTTGATTTCCTCATTACATACTCTAATTCTTTTAATCTCCTTTTCTTCTCTTACTGCCAAAGCTAACATTTCTAATAAAATATTAAACAGTAATGGTGACAGTGGGCAACCTTGTTTCCCTCTTGATCTTATTGGGAATGGTTTTAGTTTGTCTCCATTACATATGATGCTTTTTGATGGTTTTAAGTAGATATTACTAATCATTTTAAGGAAAAGCCAATTTATTCCTATACTCTCTAGTGTTCTTAGTAGGAATGGGTGTTGGATTTTGGCAAATGCTTTTTCTGCATCTATTCAGATAATCATATGATTTTTGTTAGTTTGGCCATTAATAATAATGCTAGTTTGGGCAATCAATTGATTATGCTGATAATTTTCTTAATATTGAACCAGCCCTGCATTCCTGGTATAAATCCCACTTGGTCATAGTGTATTATCCTGGGGAAGACTTTCTGTAATCTTATTTCTAATATTTTATTTAAGATTTTTGCATCATTGTTGGTGGAACTATGAACAGATCCAGCCATTCTGGAGAGCAATTTAGAACTATGCTCAAAAAGTTATCAAACTGTGCATACCCTTTGACCCAGCAGCATTTCTATTGGTCTTATATCCTGAAGAAATCATAAAGGAAGGAAAGAGCCCCACATGTGCAAGAATGTTCGTGGCAGCCCTGTGTGTAGTGGCTAGAAACTGGAAACTGAATGGATGCCAATCGATTGGTGAGTGGCTGAATAAATTATAGTATATGAATGTTTTGGAATATTATTGTTCTGTGAGAAATGACCAGCAGGATGATTTCAGAGAGGCCTGGAGAGACTTGCATGAACTGATGCTGAGTGAAATGAGCAGATGCAGGAGATCATTATACATGGCAACAACAATAATATATAATGATCAATTCTGATGGACATGGCTCTCTTCAACAATGAAATGTTTCAAACCACTTCCAATTGTTCACTGAAGAAAGTAATATACACCCAGAGAGAGGGATGTGAAATGTGGACCACAACATAACATTTTCATGCTCTCTATTGATGTTTACTTGTATTGTGTTTCCTTTCTCTGATTTTTCTTTCCTGTAGATATGATTTTTCTTTTTTTTATTAAAACTTTTTATTTGTATAACATGTGTATGGGTAGTTCCCCAGCATTGATCTTTACAAAGCTTTCCATTACAAATTTTACACCCAGTCCCTTCCCCTCCCCTAGTTGGCAGGAAGTCCACTATATGTTAATAATGTTGAAAGGCTTGAGAAGTTATGCAAGAAAAATCCTATCTACAAGAAAAAAAAAAGAATCAGAGAAAGGCAACACAGTGCAAGCAAATGTCAATAGAGATCATGAAAATGTTACATTGTGGTCAATATTTCATATCCCTCTCTCTGGGTGTATATGGTTTTCTTCAGTGAACAATTGGAACTGGTTTGAGACAATTCTATTGCAGAGAGTCATGTCCATCAGAATTGATCATCATGTAATACTGTTGTTGCTGTGTATGATGATCTCCTGGTTCTGCTAGTTTCACTCAGCATCAGTTCATGCAAGTCCCTTCAGGCCTCTCTGAAATCGTCCTGCTGGTCATTTCTTACAGAGCAATAATATTCCATAACATTCATATACCATAATTTATTTAGCCACTCTCCAATTGATGGGCATCCCTTCAGTTTCCAGGTTCTAGCCACTACAAAAAGGGCTGCCACAAACATTCTTGCACAGGTG
>JAJPUD010025663.1:5236-17305 GCA_023553655.1 Myrmecobius fasciatus | reverse complement strand
GAGAAAGGAAGAGAGAGAGAAAGGGAGAGGGAGGGAGAAAGGAAGAGGGAGAGAAACTGACTTCCCCCTTGTGGGGTGTGTTACAAGGGAAATCTTATTCAGGTATATTTGGATTAAATGACCTCTGAGTTTGTTTGTTTAGACCAAGTCAGGAAGAGGCGGAAGAGAAAGTTTTCCTTAGAATATTTCCTTTTGGAGAGGAATAATGCTCTCCGTTTGCATTTTGGTGGAGGATGATTTGATCTGAGCTTTGGACAAAGTCCCTGTGCTTGTGGCAGGAAATGTGACTTTTCAGACTGCCAGAAATCCTGGATCAAGCCATTAAAAAGCATTTATTAAGGGTCTAAGTGCCAAGCCCTGAGCTAGATGGTGGGATATAAAGGATATAGAAGGGCAGTTGGGATGCAGGGACAGAGCCTGGGTCAAATCCTCCAGTCTCAGATACTTACTAGTTGCATGACCCTGGGCGAGTCACTTAACCTTATCTGCCTCAGGTCCTTTCCTCAGTTGCAAAATGGGGCTAATAACAGCACTTCCCAGGACTGTTAAGGAGCAAATGGGACAAGAATTGTGAAGTGTTTAGCAGAGTATTAGGTATTATAAAAATGTTAGTTATTATTTTTTTAAGTATAATCCAGGACTCAAGGTAGAGCCCTGCAATAAGACTCTTCATTGGTGGAAAGGATAATTACCATTGCTCTGTACCTGCAAGAGACATGGAGTTAGCAAGAGCTCAAGAGAGCTGCTTTTTCTTCTGGCTTTCCGCTTGGGGAGAAGACACAAGGTTCCAGGGGTCTCTTCAGGGAAAGATCTCTCTCTCTCTCTCTCCCTCCCTCCCTCCCTCCCTCCCTCCCTCCCTCTCTCTCTCTCTCTCTCTCTCTCTCTCTCTCTCTTTTAAATTTTTTCTTTATTAAAAGCTTTTTTTTTTTACAGAACATATGAGTGATTTTTCTACATTGATCTTTGCAAAACTTTTTGTTGTTGTTGTTGTTCCAAGCTTTTCCCCTCCTTCCCTCCACCCCCCAGCCCTAGATGACAGGTAATCTAATACATGCTAAATATGTTAAATTATAAGACAAATTGTTAAATTATATAACAAATGAAAGATCTCTGTAGACACACACACACAATACACACACAGCCCTCACAGACAACATATATTCCCTACAAAAGAAAGGCAAAAGTAGTTCCTGCTCTTAGCTTCTGTTCCACGACACTGCCTGGTGGAGAATTGCCATGGGACCTACTTGTTGAAGAAGGACCTTTTGGCTTAGAAGGGCTTAACAGAATTGGATTGGTGGCTGATATTTTGGGCATTTTCCCTTTGTGTGCGTCCCTGTTTGGTAAGGCGAAAACAATGATCAAGCGCTTTTTGCTTTATGAACAATTAGGCTAACGGAGGAATAGGGCAGGGAGCCAATATTTCTGTCTTTTAATTGACCCCAGAGACAAAATCAAGTCTTTACCCTTGAGATAGGAGGCTCTTCTCTTTGGGAATGACTTGCATCTTTTTTTTTTCATAAGTTTTCATTAAAATAATAGGGAGCATCTGCATGATGGAATATTATTCAAGGTAGAAAAATCATTCTATTCATCATTGCAACGAGGAGGCTTGTTTCTGCTGAATAATCACAAATGCTTCATTGCACTTGTCTTCAGAGCCTTCCTGTGATAAAGTTCTCACAGTCTGTGGGAAAGGAGCTTCCTTGAAAGACTTCCCAAATCTCACTTTTTTGGGGACTGATAATGACTAACAGTTTTTCATGCATCCTTAAAATATTTGTTACGAACATAACATTCAGCATGGATTCCACCATTTAAATGTGCTCTGTAATGATTTACATTTAAATCAATGGATCACAATACATAAAATGCCACGACGATCCAGCCAATTTCTTCCAGTCTCAAGAGCAAACCACTACCCTCCCTGTCCCAGTGATGACATGTGTCCCCATGGATTCAGTTATCATCTTCATGCAGATGATGGTTGGATCTCCATATCTAGCCCTTGTCTCTTTCCCGAGTTCCAGGATACCAACTGGCTATTGGACATCTCCATCAGAATATTCTGTTTGCATCTTGAACTCAACGTGCTCCTAAGAAAAC
Organism: Myrmecobius fasciatus; assembly: GCA_023553655.1. Taxonomy (NCBI): domain Eukaryota; kingdom Metazoa; phylum Chordata; class Mammalia; order Dasyuromorphia; family Myrmecobiidae; genus Myrmecobius; species Myrmecobius fasciatus. The sequence goes on along the minus strand of JAJPUD010025663.1, from coordinate 15,199 downwards.
TCATTATCTTTCTCCCTAAAGCCACCTGATCTCCAAACCTAACTCCTCTGTGGAGGGGACCATCTTCTTTCCATTTATTCAGGTTTTCAACCTTGGACTCATCCCGAACTCTTCATTTTCATTGATCTCTTATGTCTAATTAGTTGTCAAATCTTCTCATTCCTTGAGCATTATCTTCCAGGGAAGAAGATGGTCATTCAATGATATAGGAGAATTTCACCTATTTCTACTGAAAAGACCAGAACTGAACAAAAAATTTGATCTACAAACACAAAACACAAGAGAAACATAAAAAGGTAACAAGAAAAAAAAAACTCTTGAGAACTATATTTATGTTATACTTATAGAATGAGGGTTGATTTTATGAATCTATTATGATGTTATGATTATGATATGATTACTGTGATTTTATGATTATTATGATATGATTACTGCGATTTTATGATTAAAAAAAATCTTCTCATTCCTGCCACAACAGCTCAGATGTCCATCCCCTCCCCCACACTCACTCGGACACTGCCCCCATTGGGTCTCTCATCCCCTCACCTATGCCATGGCTAGCTCCCTGGAACTATCCCTTGATGTTCCCAATATGATCCGTTCTACTTCTACCCTCAGGCCTTGGTAGCCACCCCTATCCCTACCTTATTTATTCTTACTTCCACCTCCTGGAATATCTACTTGACTTCAAGACTTGATAGAAGGGCTACCTCTCCTAAGAAGCCCACCTGGATTCTTTGAGTTATTTATTATTGCTTCCCCTCTGTACTAGAAACAAATATTCTGTATTTACCCAATCTATAACCCAATTTTCTGTATAAAATATAAGCTCCTTGAAGGTTGATTTCATTTTTGTCTTCTCCATTGCTTAACACAGTGCTGGGCACCCTGATAATATAATGCAACACAACGTACAAAACATGACATGGTATGACAAAACAACATTAATATAATTAATATTATATAATATGAGATGTGACATGATATAACATGTATGATATATTGTGATATAAAATCATGCAATGTAATATAGATAATAGAGTATGATATGATATAACACAACACTAATATAATTAATATTACATAATGTGATATATGTTACAACATGTATAGTATGTTATAATATAAAATAACACAATATAATGTGCATAACACAGTATGATGTAGTATAACACGACAAAATATAATCCCATAATACCATAGGACATAATGAGATGTGACATGGCAGGATGTGTGATGCTGTGTCTAGTGTGATATAATGATATAACACAACACTAATATAACTAATATTGTATAATATGACATGATGTAAGATAACATATATGGTATATTATGATATAAAATAACACAATATAATATACATAACACAGTATGACATCATATAGCCCAATAATATATAATGATAATGCCATAGAACATAATGGGATGTGACATGACATGATGTGTGATACTCTGTCTGGTGTGATATGATATGATACAAAATATCACTAATATAATTAATATTGCACAATATGATATGATGTAACATTTATGATATGATGTAAACAACACTATAACATACACGACACAGTATGATACAATGTAACACAATAGAGTACAATTACATAATACCATAGAACACAATGGGATGTGACATGGCGGGATGTGTGATAATCTGTCTGGTGTGATATGATATGATATAACACAACACGAATATAATTAATATTACACAATATGATATGACATAACATATATGATATGATAAAAATATCCCTAATATAATTAATATTGCACAATATGATATGGCATAACAGGTATGATATGATACAAACAACACTATAACATACATGACACAGTATGATACAATGTAACACAACAGAGTACAATTACATAATACCATAGAACACAGTGAGATGTGACATGGCGGGATGTGCTCTAGGATGTGTGGTGCAATAGGCTATGACCTATCACAGCATAACAGGCACTTTTTGAACCACGTGGACTCCCCGGGGCATCTTGGTTCCCAGGCTGGGACTTCCCTGGCTGGGGGCCGTGTGCACTCTCTCCTTTGTCCTGGTTTGGTTCCAGCACCTTTGTGCTATTCCTTAAAGGTCTTCCCATCTTTCTTCCGATTCCTCCCACTCGTTTATCTTCGTTACATCAGTATACGACGATGTGTCACCCTTCCCTCCCCTTGGATCTCTGGCTTTCGGGCCCACTTTGGTTTTGTACCCGATGCTGCTCGAAATGCCTCGGACAAATGCCCCTTTTGCCTCCTTAATGACATCTCTGTTTATATTCTCGGCCATGGGAATAACCTCCCCAGGTATCGAGGGCATCCTGTTCGAACGTCCCGGCAGGACGGCGACAGGCTGGCCCGAGAGCCTTGTGGTAGCGGCACACATTTCCAGGCCTGTGATTGGCTGAAAGGGTCACCCCCATTTCTCTTCCCCCTGACAATTAGGAGGACAATTGGAGATTCTGTGCCCTGCTTGGGATGGGCACCAGGGGAGGGCTGGGAACCCCCTGCCCCATAGAGATCTTCAAGCAGAGGTCAGACACTTGTTGGGGGCATCTTAGCCAGGACCCTTGTTTGGGCACAAGGGGAGGGGCCCCAGAGCTTCCTGCCAACTCCGAGCTTCCGTAATTCTGTAAGCCCACAGTCTCTCTGGTTATTGATGAGCTTTGGTCCTTGGCTCCAAGCCTCAGCCAGTACTAAGGCCAGGGAGAGGGCCATCATCTGACCAGAAGCCAAAAGATACCTCTTTTTTCTGCCCACTTTTTGGGTGCCCACCGTGTCTGAAATGACCTCAAACTCCGGGGGATAAAATAATGAAGGCTCCAGTTCCAACACAATCAGTGCCCTAGGACCCAGTTCAGTCCATTGGTGGTGGCTAGCCCCACTCTGCCCATTCACTCTCCTGGGCAGCCCTACCCACCAGCACATCTCCTGGAAGCCATCTCCGAGGTTAACACCTCCCCATTACTCCCCACTTCCCTGGTTCCCTCTCCCATCTGTTTTCTCTGTTCGACTGTAAGCACTTTGAGGGCAGGGGCAATCTCTCTGTTAAACCCTTCTACCTCCAGCATTTAGCACAGTGTCTGGCACACAAGAAGCACTCACTTAATGCTTCTTAACTGAGTACATTGAGACATTGAGTCATTACTGGCCATTTGACCCCAGACTTACATAAATGTGAGGGATTTGTTAGATCCTGAGCAGGATTCTGGGGGAACGAGACACACAGGATGGATGAATTTGAGGGGGTCAGGAAGTAGCCAAAGCTCATAGGCTCTGAGGTTTGCTACATACATGGGAACTAGTATCCTTGTTGCCCATTTCACAGATGAGATACAGAGGAAGGTTACCCTGTGAGACTGAGAGCTGGGATGCCAACCTAGGTCCCCCATCTCCCAAGTTCATTCAGTGTTCTTTCACCAAAGCACACTCCGCTGCTCCCTACCCTGGGGGATGTGGGCAGAAGAAGCTCTGAATTTTGGCCAAAGCTTTAACCTCACTAGGCAACTGAGGAGGAAGGGCATGAGAGAACCACAGTGAAAGCCACCCACTCATGCCATCTTCCAAGGCATCATGGTGGGCCAGAAGGCTCAGCCAGGATCAGTCCAACCACTTCCCTCTCTGGGCCCTAGTTTCTTCATCTATAAGTTCAGGAGGTGGGAAGGCCTGATCTTTCTTCAAAGCTTGAGATGAGCGGCACTTTTTCAGCCCTTCCTCAGTCTTCCCTCTTCCTTCATGCTACCTGGCTGCCTTTAAGTACTTGAAGGATTAACCCATGGAAGTGAGCTCACAAGTGCTTTTCATCTTTATGGGATCATGGTATTGATGGCCCCAGAACCTTAAACTGGAAGGAAGCTCTGTTAGGATGGTAATTTTCTATTTCCCTCATCAAAGTTTACCATCCTGTGGGTCCCATTCCCCATCAATCCCATGATCCCCTAAAGCAGTTGCTCATCATAGATAAAATATAAGCTCCTTGAGGGCAGGTCTATTTCCCCCACCAAAGTTTACCCATCCTGTGGGCCCCATTCTCCATCAATCCCATGATCCCTTAAAGCAGTTGTTCATCATAGATAAAATATAAGCTCCTTGAAGGCAGATTTTCACTTGTGTTTTTATCTCTACAGTCTTTTTATATGTTTTTATATAGTCTAGCCCAGTGTCTGCCACACAGTAGGAGTTTAATAATGTTTGCTAAAAGTTGGGGGTATACAAATATAATGGAATACCATTATTCTATAAGAAATGATGAGCAGGCCGATTTCAGAAAAACCTGAAAAGACTTACATGAACTGACGCTGAGTGAAGTGAGTAGAACCTGGAAAACACTGTATACGGTAACAGCAAGATTATGCGGCGATCAACTGTGACGGACTCGGCTCTTCTCAACAATACAACGATCCGAGACCATTGCAAAAGACTCATGCTAGAAAATGCTTCCCACATCCAGAGAAAAACCTATGGAGTCTGAATGCAGATTGAATTCTCTTTTTACTTTTCTGGTGTTTTTTGGTTCTTATTCTTCTTTCACACATGACTAATGTGGAAATATGTTTTTTTGTTTTTTTTTTTGCTTTTTGCTGAGGCAATTGGGGTTAAGTGACTTGCCCAGGGTCACACAGCTAGGAAGTGTCTGAGACCAGATTTGAACTCAGGTCCTCCTGACTTCAGGACTGGTGCTCTAACCACTGCGCCACCTAGCTGCCCTGGAAATATGTTTAATATGATTGTACATGTATAATCTATATCAGATTGCTTGTCGTCCTGGGGAGGGGGGAAGGGAAAGAGAAAAAAAATGGAAATCCAAATCTAATAAAAGTAAATGTTGAAAACTATCATTATCTGTAACTGGAATCAATTAAGTACTATTAATTGGAAAAATGTTTGTTAATTGATGCATTGATGATCCCTCCCCCTCCACATTGGATGATCAGGACAATGACTGATTCTAGTGTTAGTCTTTCTATGTCTCTCTATAGCTCCCAGGCCAGAGATTCACACTGGGATTTCTCCCCAATCCTTGGCGGATGAAGACTTCAGACCCTCCTCTTCCTCACACTGGCACTGAATCCCTTGGCTGCTTCCTTAAGACATCTGTTTCTATGGCTGGAGGTTTAACTGACAGTTGAGTTACATTTCACTACGTAAATAAAACTCCAGGGGAAAGAATCATGGATGGAGAGTTGGTCCGAAAGGCAGGGAGAGCTGAGTCTCATCCCTCCCTGGCCACACGGTGGGTGGGTGAAAGCTCGAAGGGACCCTCTAAGTTTCTATGGGGCAGGGGTCTCCTCATTTAGGCAGCCCCTTTCCCAGGAAGCTTCCAGGCCCAAGTTCTTTCTCTACAAAATGTCTCCATGGTACCATCTAGAGTCCTGGATTGAGAGAGAGGTGACCCGGATTCAAACGTTGGCTCTTTTACCCAACGGTGGCCCAGTGGCCCCCTTGTTGAGGTCTGAGCTTCCCCATCTGCAGAGCGAGGGGTTCGGACTCACATGTCTTCCACATAAGTCCTCTTCCTTACCACAGGCAAACAGGGGGAAGAGCCCTCGCCTTGGAGTCGGAGATCTGAGTTCAAACCTCAACTCTGCTATTGAATGTTGCGGTTTTTGATGTTGAGCAAATGACTTCCCTGTAATTTTGAAATGTCCAGAACTCAGTGTCTACACCGCCCCCACTTCCTTCTTCCTTCCTTCAGTGTCTGTGAAGGGCGTCCGTTCAGTTGTCCAGATCCTTGACCATGGAGTCGTCCCTGCCTCTTCCCTAGTTGTCACTGGCTCATCGGTCAGTGTCCTGGACCTGCAGTCAAGAGTCTGAGTTCAAATCCCGATTCCTCCATCTACCATCTGACCCTCCCTGTGCCTCCATTGCCTGTTCCCCAGAACAAAAGTTTCCTTCCCCGTACAACGAGGGAGTTGGACTGGGTGATGTCTCCCAACTCTTGGTCAGAATGGCAAGGACTGGTTTGGGCAAAGAGCGAAACCTTCCTGGTGAGCTCCAGGGCCCTTCGGAGGCTCTCAGAGCAGCCCTCCTGACCTTCACTGAGCCACGAGGGCTCGCCCAGAGCTGGCTGCTCATCACTCTGGCCGGCCCAGAGCCACCATCCGGTAAGGGCGCTTCCCATAAGACTAGCCTCAGAGGCTCTAAGAGCTGGAAGGACTCCCCCGTGCCACAGAGGAAACCCAGACCGGGAAAGAGGAAGTGACCAGCCCAGATTCACAAAGAATCGCGGTCTTGTGGCCAGAAAAGACTTTGGGGGCTCTTCACCTGGGGCCACAGGCCTGCAGACAGACCTCAGGGTGGCCCCAGTTCTAGCCCAACTCTATGGCAATGGCGGTTTCCTTTGGCATCTTCTGTGGCTTATTTTATGCACTTAAAAGATGCAATTCTGAGGGGGGCAAGGTTCTACCATACTCCAAAGGGCTCTACGTCCCCCAGAAGGTTGAGACGCCCTGATCTGGTCCCACCCTCACCTGATCATGGTCCCCTCTGCACTTTGCCCCACAGATCGCTGGTCATGCCAGAGTACGAGGGAGCACCCTGGTCTTGTGGCAGCCCCCTCCACTGGGGCAGCCCTCATTTTTTGGAGGCCTCTCTGCTGTTGTTCACTTGTTTCAGTTGTGACCCCATCTGGGGTTTTCTTGGCAGAGATACTGGAGTGGTTGGCCATTTCCTTCTCCAGCCATTTTACAGATGAGGAAACTGAGGCAAATTGGATGAAGTGACATGCCCAAGATCATACAACTAAGGCAGTATCTGAGGCTGGATGGTGGCGAGTCTTGTTGGTTCCAGGACCAGTGCTCAGGGCCTAGGGTTCTGCCTTCAAGGCCCAGCCCAGCGGGACAGTTCCTTCCATAGTGCTCCCACTCATGGTCAAGTGCTCTGAACTCAAATCCCTCCTCGGGACACTTTCCTGCTTATGAGTGAGTGAGTGAGCAAAAGTGCAGATGAACGAGGGAATGCACACATGAGTAGATGGAGGGATGAGAAGACAGGGTCCAGTGGCTTCCCGGGCTCATCCCGGACTGGGCCGAGCACTTTGGATTCGGGACAGAGTTCCGAGAAGAATCCCTGCCCTCAATGCACTAATGGGGCGTGTCTCATAGGGATAGAACCAGAAGTTCTTGGGACAAACGTGAATAATCCAGTAAAACAAATGCCCACAATGCCCTGGCCTCCAGTGGGTGTCCATCCCACCTGCTGGGAGGGGGGCAGCGTGTTCCCTCTCTGGTCCTCTCCCTCATGGTATGCCCCCCCCGCCCCACTTTGAGAAGCTGCTCAGTTGTAAAATGAGTGTCCGCAGTAATTTTCATTTTTGTGATTGGCTCCAGCTCTGCCCTGGCCAGAGTTTGGAACCTGTGAAGAACCAGTGGCTCAGTGCAAATAGTAAACATTTATTAAGCACCCACTGTGTACGGAGCCCTGACCTTGGCAATGAGAGACACAAAGCTGGACAAATGGCCCATTTCCTCTCATTCGGGAGTTGATGTAGACTGTTAGAGGGACCTGGGGACTAACACAGACTGTTAGGCACCCTAGTGTGAATAACTAAAATGCACGCTTGAGTCCATGAGGGGTGAGATGGAGTGAGAAAGAATGCTGGATCAGAGGCCGGGGTTCACACCCCAGCCTTGCCCCTTACTGCCTGTGCACACTTAGGCAAATCACTGTGCCTCAGTGTCTGCGTGTGTACAGTTAAGGAGCACAGAGAGAAAAGTGACAGGGAGAGAGAGAGACAGAGAGAGACAGAGAAAGAGAGAGAGAGAGAGAGAGAGAGAGAGAGAGAGAGAGAGAGAGAGAAACAGACAGACAGACAGACAGACAGACAGAGAGAGGAAGAGAGGAAGAGAGACAGAGGCAAAGACAGATGGAGACAGATGGAGACAGACAGAGTCAGAGAGAGACAGAGACAGAGAGAAAGAGACATAGAGAGGAGAGAGAGACAGAGAGAGGAGAGAGAGATACAGAGAGACAGAGACAGAGAGACAGACAGAGAGACAGACAGACAGAGATGGAGACAGAGACAGACAGACAGAGACAGACAGAGAGAGGAAGAGAGGAAAAGAGACAGAGAGAGACAAAGACGGAGACGGAGACAGAGACAGAGAGACAGAGAGACAGAGAGAGAGAGAGAGAGGGAGGGGGAGAAAGAGAGACAGAGAGAGAGAGACAGAGACACCAAGAGAGACAGAGAGACAGAGAGAGAGAGAGACAAGCAGAATGGAAGTGACCTTTAAAGGTCATTCAATCCTGCCCCCCTCATTCTACAGGTGAGGACCTGGCTGCATCTGAGCCCAGATTTCTGCCTCCTGTGCCATGCAGAGGGCCTGGTGGAGGCGGGAGCAAACAGGGTGGGTTTCAGCTTTCTGGGAGGCTCCTTCACTGAGAAGTAGGTCAGGGCATCGGGAAGCTGGGGCTTTCCCTGGTTTGGAGACTGGTCCAGCTCCCCAGGGGCAACAACCCGAGGCCCCCAGGGGACCTGCTGAAGGAGGGCATCTCTGGAGTCCAGAGATCTTGCTCTTGTCCCTAATCTGCTCTCCGGGCCAGCGAGGGGCAGAGCTCCTGCAGAGAATGCCGGGGACCTGAGTCAGAGGGGGAGATCCAGCTCTGTGCCAGGTAACCAGGAAAGGTCAAAGGCCCCAGAGATGGGAAGGTCGCCTCCCCTCCCCCCTCCTTGCTCCCTTTCATGGCCCCCTCTTTGTTCTAGGGCTCACTTTGCTCTCTCTGTATGTCAAATTAATATTTTTAAAGTTTAAATTTAAAAAAATGATTATTTTTTTCTTTTACTTGTATAGTCTGTAGTAGCTGTGACCTTGGACATGGCTGTGCTTCCCAGTTTGGGACAGTGATGGGGCCCAGGATAGAGAGCTCCCCCGGGGGGGGGGAGGAATGAGCTGCTTCCCCCCCCCCATTTCCCAGGGAACCGTGTGGCTCTCGCCCTGCTAGGGGGCTCTCTGCCCTCTCCCCCCAGGTCTGCCCAGCCCTAAGAACCTGGCCACCCAATCGAGCCCAGAGCCTCAGGCACAGACACTGATGGCACAGACAGAGCCACAAGACCCGGCTTCATTGCTAGGTCTTTGTGGGCCTCGGGTTGGGCTCGGTGATCTCAAAGCCTTTTCTCAGTGCAGTGACTGTGTGGTGGGGTACAGCGGCTGTACAGCCGCTCTGTCAATCCCCTTCCCAGTCTTCCCGTCCTTCCCTGCAGGGGCTGATAGGCCCCAGAGGCCGGACCCCTCCTTCCTGTGGCAGCCGGCCTGCCTTCAAAGCCGACTCGAATGGTCAGGTGACATGGCCAGGGCCACCCAGCTGTCTGAGGGAACTCTGACCCGCTCAGAGCCATTCCCCAGGGTCTCCCTACGGAGGCGGGGCTGGTTCTAGCCCGCTGATTTCTGGGCCCTTGGGATTTGCTCTCCCAGGGAGCCAGAGGATCATGAGCCGAATTGCCAGAACGGGCCTGACCCCCCATTTCTTCCCAGAGTCCCAGACTCTCAGGACTGGCGGGAAGGAGGCTCCCTCTGGGCCTCCAAATTGTCCCGTCTGTGGAGTCTAAATCTGCCTCTGGGCGGGCCGTCCGGCCCTCCAGGCCAGAAAGAACCGGCTTAACCTTCACTTGACAGCGGCCGAGGCCCAAGACTAGGAGATGGGATGAGGAGATCCTAGCAGGCGGAGTGATCCCTAGCAGCCCTCTGACCACTGGGGTCTCCTGCAGCCCCCTTTGAATTCGGTTGGACTCCAAGAGAGCACAGATGTTGGGGAGGGGGCAAAGATGGAAAAATGGGAGTCCCTGCTGCACGTGCGCGCGCGCGTATGTGTGTGTGTGAGCTCACGTGTGTGCCCGCGTGCACGCGCGTGTGAGTTCACGTGCGGACGAGTGCACTTTAAAGCAGAGAGTGAGTGGAGGCAGAGGTCGGCCCCTTCGCCCTCCCCCGCTCGGCCGGCGCCCTCCCCCGCTCGGCCGGCGCCCTCCC
>JAJPUD010025662.1:0-17305 GCA_023553655.1 Myrmecobius fasciatus | reverse complement strand
CCTCTCTCCATAAAAGTTGTCTATGGTGAGAGCTCTTTTTGTTTTTTTATTCATTTTTTTTAAGGGTGTGAGGTCTGTTTAGGGCAAAGGTGGGACAGCTGCTTTAATTTGGCCTGGGGCAGTTCTGCTGATTGAGTTATTTCAGGAACTGGGCAGCTCTGCTGATTGAATTATGTCTGGTGCTTATCAGTCCTGTTGTTTGATTGATTGCTTTAAGGTGCTGTGTAATGGCAGCTAGTTACGATGCTCATCAGGGGTTCAGTGGTTCACAATCTATCCCCCTCAAAAGGGAGACCCTCCAAACCACCTGCCCACAATCAGGACAAATTGTTCCAAGAGGCCCGCAGAAGACTCCCAGGTGTGTAAAAAGCACAACACTCCCACTCCTGTTCCGACTCCCGTTCCAGCTCCCTGCTCCAGATCCCTGCCCCGGTCTCCCTGCGATTCAGTCTGGGTTCAGTAGACCACCCCCTGACAATTAAAACAGACCTGTTTTGAGGTTCTTCCAGAGTATCTTCTTCTAGAATCGTGTTGTTCTCCAGATATTGTGGATTTTTTTGCTTCAGAATCAGTCTAGAGGCTTCATATATTGTTGGTTTGAGGGGAGGTTAGAGGAGGTTACAGAGACTCCTGTCTGATCTCCGCCACCATGGCTCTCCTTCCTGAATTCGCCTAATAAGATCTTGATATAAATGCTTATTAATTGTTAAATGCTTGTTGACTCTGTGTGAAAAAGTCATCTTCCCTCTTTGGAACTCTGAGGCTCATCTGTAAAACTTGGGGATTAGACTAGATTGTCTCTAAGTTTCCTTTATCTCTAAATCTATGATTCTGTGATAAAATATAAGGAAAATAGGTTTTGACTGTCAAAATATGAATCAAGAAAATAACCCAGGGATATGAGTCTGGATGGAATGTCATATGTAGTATGAAATACTGTTTGACCTTGGGGCAATTTGAGAGCAGGAAAGATAAACAATGACAGGGAAAGTCATTGACACCAAAAAGCTTCAACAGAGCTGCCTTCCTCACAATTTAGCTTAAATCTGACAATATGCTTTTACTTCTACTTTGCAGAAGATTATAATTAACTTGAAAGCTTATGAGCTCCAGATACATTGAATTATAGTTTGCCTCCTTTTCTGATAGAAAACAATTTGTATGTTAAGATAAGAACAGATAGAATTGTATCTCCTTTTTCCCCACTTTAATTCAATAATAAACACTGATTTCACACCTACTATATGCAAGACATTCTGCTTTCGAGGAGTTTACATTCTCAAATGGCAATTTTTTTAGTTGTTTTATTACAGGCTACTTTTTCCCTCAACCAGGATCTACCCAAAATCCCAGAAGTATTTGAAGAGAAAAAAAGAAGAAATCTTCTCTGAATAGCTCTACATATGTCAGTGATAAGCTTCTGGGTTGCTTAGTAAAAAAAAATCTATGCCTGGATTAAATTTAAATCATAACTTTCCTACTGGCAAGTGATCTGAAAAGATATCAGAAAAAAATTTAAAAAGGTTATTTCATGCAAGCATCCATTTAGCATGACCTACATAGTATCCTACTTTGTGTACACCTAGGTGCTTTTGTGTTATTCCTTATCACTTTATCCTAGGAAGTTACATGGCATACCAAAAGATTTCATTACTTTGAAGCAAAATTTGAACAGAGTATTTGCTAAACAAAGGCTGTGTCTATACAGGACTGCCACATAAACCACTTACTTTGTTGTTTAATTTAAAAAGTGTTTTAAAAGATAAATTCCCTTTCTACTCATGTCATCTGAAATTCTGGCAGTTCTTTGAACAAACTTAATTGTCTATTTAATAATCAAAGTTACATAAGCGGTGAGCAGAAGAATCCATGTTAGATATACAAATATGGAAATGGGCATGTGATCTGATAAATGTGAATGTTTCTATCAATTGAATAGACTATTACCAAATTATGTTTTAAAAATCTTTTTTTTTCATGAGTTATCATGGAAAGAGAATTCATCACTAAGTGCCAATTTACTTTCTAATCCTTAGTTAGGCTGGACCTCAGAGAGTTGACACAATGTGCTGCCGGATCTGGTCTTAAAATATTCTCAGAATGCTTAGGTCAGTTATTGGTTTATATTCCTAAATGGCATTTTTCTTTAGATCTAGAGAAGCTACATTTTTCCCCTCTAGGAAGATGCATGTGTATGAATACACACACACACACACACACACACACACACGAGTTTATTTTTTTTAATTGTCTATGCAGCCATCTATGTTTTTAGAGCTGCTTATGAAGGCAAACGTCTGACTGAAGTCAAGCACCAACTTTTCTTTCTGCAAGTGATGAAAAAAGTGAAGCCTTTGGGGATCAGCAGTGGTGATCCCCCTTGCTGAGGGGGAATAGTTATCTTGAAGAGTTCTTGTCAAAATGGCTACCTAATTGTTGGGGCAGCTAGATGGCGCAGTGGTTACAGCCCTGAAGTCCTGAGTACAAATCTGGTCTCAGACACTTCCTAACTGTGTGACCCTGGGCAAGTCACTTAACCCCAATTGCCTCAGGAAAAAAAATGGCTACCTGATTATGAAGGCAGGAATCCTTAGTTCCCATATACTCATTTCAGCAAAAACTTAAAAATATTACCATATCAAGTATTGATCATAAAATTCTATGAACATTACAGTAAGTTGCTTCTTCCTCCAAATAACAGCACAAAAATTTAATCAGAAGTTCATAGATAATAATAAAGCCTATCAGAAAAGCCAGGTAAATAAGCTGGTAGCCTCTTAAGGCAACAAAGATCATCAAGAAACATATGTAGCCTGCTGTGATCAATATTACAAGATAGAGGAGAGTATATATATATATATATATATATATATATATATATATATATATATATGGTGCTCAGATTGGGATATTCCAAGCTCCTGGGTTCTGAAGTCTTCCATGAAATGCCAAGAAAAGCCTGAAGAATGACCTAACCTTCAAAGGTCCAAGGAGATCAACATTGGAAGAAAGATGTCAATGCAGAAAACCAATTGATTCAGCAAGAGAACCAAGCAGGGAAAACCATCCCACCCAATGAGCAGCAAGAAGTAGAGACTATCTCTGGTAAAAATTAAATAAAATAAAGCCTCAAAAGAAGACTGAAGAAAAGAGAAAAAGCAACTCATACATACATACATACATACCTACATATACATACATATACATGCATATTTGGGGGTAGCATTGGATATATATATACATATAAAATAAATCCAGAGCTATCCCCCAAATTTAACATAGAAACTGCTTAATAATTGAAAGCAGACTCTCAAAGGAATTTCTTTACAAAGACTATAACACTATTCAGAAGAAATAAAACAAGAATCTTTTTAAATGAAATAAATGTGCTGAAGAAAATAATTAGAAAGAATATATAGCTGTATAGATAGAGTAATGAATTTTACACATATAATATTCTTCTGATCACTGCTTAAGTAACTTTGATTACTAAATAGACAATTAAGTTCGTTCAGAGAACTGACAGAATTTCAGATGACATGAATGGAAAGGGAATTTATCTCTTAAACCACTTTTTTTATTTGCCCTGGGGCAGTTTGCCGAGTTGCCTTCCGGTCTGAGGCTGGTCTGGCTAGATTCGCACTATGACCACGTTTTCAGCTGCTCTCGATCCACCCTTTACCAAAGGCAGATCTGCCAAAGCACCTGCCCGCAAGCAGAGCAAAGTGGCCCAGGTGTCTCCCAGGGGCTTCCTGGGTGCCTCAAATCCGCCCCTCTATTGCAGCCCTGACTTCCGCCCCAGCTGGAGTCTGTTCGCAACCAGCGGCCGATTTCCTCTGAGGCTAACCTTCTCCAGAGTTCTTTCAAGGTAGATTTTTGATAGAAGTAGGTTGTAGTCCAAAAGTTTGGCGGAGTTCTCACTCAAAAACCAGTTCCAAGGCTCACTTTGTCTGGGTTTGAGGGAAGGTCCCAAGGAGTTCACAGAGAAAGCTGTCTGTTGTTTGCCATCTTGGCTCCGCCCCCTCTTAAGCCACTTTTTAAATTAAAACAACAACATAGTAAATGGTTTATGTGGTAGTTCTGTATAGACATAGAATAATGCCTCATATTTGCACAGTGATTTCCTTCTAGAAGCTTAAAGAAGTTTAGTTCAAACAGCCTGTGATAAATTATGCAGGCAGTTTGGTAAAGCAGTAGATACAGCCTAGGACATGTACAACCTATGTGTCCTTGGACTAGTCCCCTAACCTCTGTCTCCCTCTATTTACTCAGCTGCAGCATAAGGATAAAAATAGCACTTACCCCACAGAATGATTGTGAGTCTCAAATGAAATATTTTAAAGTGCTTAGTATAGTACCTGATATATAATAGGCACTCAAGAAATATTTGTTCTTTTTCCTATAGTTAGAATTTTTTCCAGTATACAAATGAAGAAACTGATCCACAATTCAAATATATAATGTTGGAAATGAAATTAAGATGTCTGTTCATCAGATAATTGTCAGATAAAGAAATTGAAACTATTTCTAGTCATATGAAAAGGTGCTCTAAATCACTATTGATTAGAGAAATGCAAATTAAGATAACTCTAAGGTACCATTACATACTTCTCAGATTGACTAAGATGACAGGAAAAGATAATGATGAATGTTGGAGGAGGTGTGGGAAAATTGGTATACTAATACATTGTGGTGGAACTGTAAATGGATCCAACCATTCTGGAGAACAATTTGGAACTATGCTCAAAGAGTTATCAAACTGGGCGTACCCTTTGACCTAGCAGTGTTTCTACTGGGCTTATATCCCAAAGAGATGTTAAAGGAGGGAAAGTAATCCACATGTGCAAAAATGTTTGTAGCAGCCATTTTTGTAGTGACAAGAACCTGGAAACTGAATGGATGCCCATCAATTGAAGAATGGCTGAATAAGTTATGGCATATGAATGTTATGGAATATTTTTGTTATGTAAGTAATGATCAGCAGGATGTTTTCAGAGAGGCCTGGAGAGACTTACATGAACTGATGCTAAGTGAAATGAGCAGAGCCAGGAGACCATTATACATGGCAACAATAAGATTATATGATGACCAATTCTGATGGATATGGTTCTCTTCAATAATGAAATGATTCAGACCAGTTCCAATGATCTTGTGATAAAGAGAGCCATCTACAATCAGAGAGAGGATTGTGTGTGGTTCACAACATAGCATTTTCACTCTTTTTGTTGTGGTTTGCTTGCATTTTATTTTCTTTCTCATTTTTTCCCTGTTTCATTTGATTTTTCTTGTGCAACAAGATCTTTATATAAATATGTATACATATATTGGATTTAACATATGCTTCTTCCATGTTTAACATATATTGGACTACTTGCCATCTAGGGAAGGGGGTGAGGGAAAGGGGGAAATTGGAATACAAGATTTTACAAGGGTTAATGCTGAAAAATTATCCAAGCATATGTTTTGAAAATAAACAGCTTTTTAAAAAAAGAAAAGATAAAAAAATAAAAATTATATCTCTTCACCTAGTTGACCTCCTTTAGGTCACAAATTTTCCCAGGTTTAGGGATTAAATAGGCTTAAATACTGACAAATTCCACACCACCAACAATAACAACAAAAAACTCACACATCTAAAATGTGAATTCTTTAATACTAATTATTATTACATTAACATTGGAAAAGTATTCACTATCTGATTTCCTTTCTACTTCCTTCAATATCTTTTCCCAGTGCAGTTCAATTCCATATTTTTCAGACATATAATGAAGTTCCATATTATCCCTTCCATCTAATAGTTTTCTTTATCTAAAACTATACTTTGCATATATATGATAGTGTTTTAAAAACTTTCTCATGATAACCTGTCCACGTGGGTAGTTGGAAGCTTTTATAGTAGTAATACAATGTGCTTGAAAATACTTATGATTAATTTAGATAGCAACATACTTGCTTGAATGATGAAAAGCTAATTTGCTTTCTCTTTCCATGGCTATGCATTAGATCTTTATACATATTTGGAAATAACACATTATTATGTTACTGCTGTACTGAGTTATTCCAACAAATAAAATAAGTTCTATTTTTTCTGAAATCAATATTAGCTCTCACTCTCTGTTCTATATGTTTTTTTTTCTTTTAAAGTATGAGTAGCAATTTAAAACATCAGATTATTTGAACTGGACTTTTTAATAATATACAATAGAGATCATTATTAAAATATTCAAACTAAAAAGATATTTTTGCTTATGGTGCTTGAGAACAGTGGTGGCAATATTTAGGGCACCCAGATATCATCATGGTATGAAAGGTTATATTAATCAATTTCAAATAGCTGAGATTTCTTGGATTTCCTTTTGATTCAAGTTTTCTCCTACCTAAGACACATTTTATGTGCACTAAGTCCACAGGTACTTTTCCTACTAAAATAGAGCCTCCGTGGCATAGTAAACAGAATGCTGCACTTGGAGTGAGAAGATTCAAATTTTAAACTAGAGTTCTGATAGTCTCTGGACTATATGTGTATAGCCATACAATGTTAGTTGTTATAAAACTAGTCTTGCTTTTCCTCATTCAAATTACAAAGGTGGTGAATTAGTTCAACCTTAACAATCTATGGTGTTAAAACACCTAATACATTATGTAAATCATCTTGCAAGATACTATGAGGTACCAATTCATAAGAGATAGGTGTCCCTTTCCATCACAGAAACTAAAAACACAGGGTTAATGGATTCAATAAAAGGTCAGTTTCAGGTTATGATGGTCATGGAGTCCTTTAAAAGTGTAAGTTTTGACCTTATACTTGAAGCAAAGGTGGATTCCAGGGAATTATTTTTCAGTTAAAGAAAGACACAGAAATGGATTATTGAAAAATTTGATTTTAGGACAATGACTTAACAAATCTTACAGATGTGTAAATAGAATATATAATCAAGAGTTTTTCTGTGACCTCATTTGAGTCAATTTTCTTGGTAAAAATACTGGAGTGTTTGCCATTTCCTTCTCTATCTTATTTTACAGATAAAGAACTGGGGCAGCTAAGTAGTACAATGAATAGAATACCAGCTTTGGATTGAGGAAGACTAATCTTCCCGAGTTCAAATCCAGCCCCAGACATTTACTAGTTGTTTGATCATTAACCTTGTTAATAAATCAGTTTAATTTTTCTCATCTCAAATGATCTGGAGAAAGAAATGGCAAACTATTTCACTATGTTTGCCAAGAAAACTCCAAATATCACAAAGAATCAAACATGACTGAAATGACTGGGCTACACCAACAAAAACAAACAAGAGTTTATGCTGACAGACACTTGACACTTACTAGTTGTGTGACCCTTGAAAAGTCACTTAACCCTGATGATCTCCTTACCACCAACAACAAAAATTATGCCAAAATGGGAACATGGGATCTAATTATTAAGGGTCTTAAAGATTAGGCATATGACATCATAAATTTCTTCATAAATTTTAAGCTGCTTAAGAACAAGAACCATTCCTTGGATATTTACATATTTTATTTTCTCAAGTACCTAGATAGATAGATAGATGCAGCTATTATCCTATGAGTTCTGAGAAGCTATGCGATGCCATAGGCCACAATACTGGATCAAATTATCTACTCCAAAGTTCCCATTTACACATAAAGAAATTGAGGTTCAGGGAAGTTGTGGTTTGCCTGAAGCCACATATCTTAGTAAATGACAGATGTAGGAATTTTGAACCCAGAGCCTTTGACTCTACTGATTCTCTTCTCTGTCTTGCCTAAAAATTATTGAGCATTTATTTGGGAAATTTCAATGTTTTAAAATGATAGGTAATTTATTGATTCCAAATTTTTAAAAATTAAAAAAAAACTCTTCAGGGGAAAGAAAGATGTGTATGTTCAGTATACAGGCTATGTTAATAACTTTGCTTAGTGGGGAACCAAAAATAAGAATTGGAAAAATAGAGGATTTGTTGGGTCTTTGTACTATTTACTACTTAATGGAATGCTAGATGAAAACAGTAAAATAAATATTTCATTTTACCCAGTAACACTTAAAAACAAATAAGACATGTAACACTTTGAAGACCAACAATTGTTATGGCAGTATGGGGTAGATATAATGGGCTTCAGGCAGTATAAAGTTTAAGCTAATATTCTTAGGCTTAGGAGTTTCTATCTTATTCTTCCTTGTAAAAATCTCCTATATGATTCCCATAGGTATTCTCATCACAGTATGTTTAGCAAACCAGTATAAATAAGTACAGATGCACATTAGAGCCCCAGCTACACAGTAAAGGCAAATCAACACCCCCTTACTAATAGAGATGTTCAAAAAAGATAAAACACCTCAAAGCAAAGCCTGTGTGTTTGTGCTGCTATTTCATGTCGAGGCAATTACAGTGATGCTATTAGGAGAGATCAGGGAGGGAGCAGTGTTGTCATATAGGAATAAGAGAAAACAAGCCTTTAAGCAATCATGTAGAGCATGCAGAACATCTTAAAGCTGGTGAAGGAACAAAGCTTAGCACTGTCAGGGTATTGATCTGTTCCAGGAGGTGCAGAGTTCTGCACCACAGTGATTGCCTTCCCTGCTGGGTTTAGAGAGGTCTGAAAGAATACAGTATTGATCTGGCCCAGTTCCTAAGAAGTAACTTACAGATAAACCCTGACTGTAGGCCACCAGCCCTCAAAACAAACTGTTGCAAACAGGACTATTTTCCCCAAGTTGAACAACACAACTAATGCTATATACAAGCGTCAATTAGAATATGTTTCTGTTTGGGTCTGCGACATGGGCCTGGTGCCTGCTCTCTCACTAGGCTTAATCGCAGCAGGCTGAGAATAACAAAATAGCCAAAACAATGACAATATAAGAATTTGGATGAATGGTGCAGAGACAATTTATGTCTTTTTTTTCTCCAGAAAGGAGAAGATACAAGATTTCTAATTTTTGAAAAATTGGTCAGTAATGGGAGGGGGTATACTCATTTTTTCGTCAGTATTGTCTGAAGGCTTGTGTCTATGAGGTGAAAAAAAACAGTCACTGACCTCTCTCGTTCACTTATCTTCCATAAGTCAAATGGGATGGTTCTTCAGAGCACAGGAAAACTGCAGGGTTATGGGTAGCTGATCTGCTTCACAGTTCATGAATGTTCCTAAACCACAAGCCCAACTTTGGAAACAAAAATAAATTCTCTAGACTAGTCATCACCATATACCACCTTGTTTGCTTTGGTTTTCCTCTTGGAATGCCTCTGAACCCCAAGATTTTTATTGGTTTCAACCTCCAACCACAAGCTACATGAATGTACTAGGAAAGTTGGTTAAACAGTCATGCAAAATTGGTGAAATCTTAGGCAGAGTTTTGGTGCATTTTGATGCATCTTGAGCAACAACCCAAACATAATGCACAAAAATCGGGATGGCAGTGATATGTTCAGAATACCAGGAACCTCCCCTTTTAGGGGGTGGGGCAAATAAAGCACAGATCATTATCAAAGAGTATTCCATTTACTTTGTAAGGAGAAAACATACTTATAAATTAAAGACAAGGGGGAAAAAAAAAACCTTTCAAGGAACTAAATTAGGGAGTCTATTTTAGTCCTGACAGCTCATAAATACAAGTGCCTTGAGATATGTGGTTAATTGAATATATGTGGACCCAGTATACTGATGGGAGGGAAGGATCACTTGCATGGTTTAAAGAGGAATAGTGAACACAGAGATTTCTATTTTCATATTCAGTTTTTAGTGACTTGTTTAACTACATTTTCTTTCCAAAAGCTTTCAATTCTATCTACATAGGAAAATTCCTTAAAAACTGATTAATTTACCAAACTTTTCCCAGACTTGATTTGTAGGAACTCTGTGGAATAGTTATATTATCACTCTAGATTCCTCCTTAACTTTTGCAATCAGATGACATCTTAAGGATCATAAGAAATTCACAGTCAAAAAAATGATCTGGTCGATCTGACCAAACCAGTTGTCTATCTGTGTCATCTTCATTCTTCAGTATGATCAGTATGAACAAATCTCTAGATTCTATGCCCCTGAGAGGGAGCTCTGAAGGCAGGGTACAATGAATCAGATGCACTGGATATTTTAGTCACGGTTGATTGGGCACAGTCATGGAAAAACAACCTATCATTCTATTGCTAAGTAAAGAATGACTTTTCTCTTCCTCTGGAAAAAAAGGTTTATTTTGAGGACAGGAGGAAGAATTCTATACTGTGATAATAAATTCTTCCAAATTAGTATAGTTTATATTCTGGAGCCATCTCCAGTTCTCCTAATCTATCTCAGGCCACTTGACCCAGATGGCTATGAAGGAGAAAGTGAGACTGGTGGCTTTGCACAGTCCTCTCTTACTTTTCATTTGCATGTCATGCCATCACCTCTCTGATCTTATGGCCCTCTTTGAAAACAAAGGACAAACAACAAACAGTAACAGCAGCAACTAAATACTTAGAACAGTTATGTGCTTACAAACATATCAACTTTATCTAGATCCACTACCAATTAATGAAACATTAAGCATTTATTTAATTAATTACTAATTAGTACTAATACTAGGCAGGGAGAACATGATTTTAGATTTTATAAAGAACTGTGTCTTCCTTCTTTCCATTCAGGTCAGACATTTATTAAGTATATATTATATGCAAGACACTGTTCTTAGTCTGGGGGTACAAAGATAGAAAAAGGAAAAAAGGAGACACTGCTCTACTTAAAAAAAATACATTATCAAATTAGGGTAATAACATTTACATGAACAGATATAATCTAAATCAAAGTATTTCAATGACAAAATTTTAAAGAAAATTTGAAGAGGGAAAGATTGCTTTCATTTGGGAGACGAGGTTAAATAGAGGAGGAAGATCGTAAACTGGGTTTTAAAGTAATACAACAAATCTCAGCAGGTAGAAATGAAAGAGCTTTCATGCCAGGCTTGGGACTAGGCCTCCACAGAGCTAAGAAGAGGTGGAGAAACACCAAAAAAAAAGTGTAATCCAGTTAATCAGTCAACAAGCATTTGTTAAAAGTTTACCATGTACTATTGTGGTTGTAGTTTATCCTGAATTCTTAAATAGTACCAATGACATCAGGGAGGAGATGTCATGACATGCAACTGAGTTAGGTTTAAGTGAGGGAGGGCTATGCAAGGTCATCTGCCTCAATTTCTCCTCCAGAATTGTCTGAGTCCAATGGTCACATATAGATCAGGATGACTGGAAATGAGCCTGGTTTCAGTAAGAGACCCTGGACTTTTTTTAAGTTAACGCCTTTCTTAGATCTCAGTTTGACTGAGGCAAGCCCCATTCAGTGCTTACGACTATGTACTAAGATTATGTACTAAGAGCAGCAAGGAATGATCAAAATAAATAAAAACAATTACTGCCCTCAGGAAACATACACATGAATGAAGAAATATTTAAATGACTAGGTTTTTTCTGTTTAATTTAATTGTTTCAGTCATTTCCAACTTGAGATCCCATTTGGCATTTTCTTGGCAGAGAAAATGGAGTGGTTTGCCATTTCCTCATATAATTTACTTGACAGATGAGGAAACTAAGGCAGATGACTAGATAAATACATGATATGAAGAAAGCACATGAAGATATTCTGAAAGAATACAAATTAGGAACTAGATCAACAGAGGCACAGAAAAGGCTTCTTTAAAAAGGTGAAATTTGAGCTGAGTCTTTAAAAAAGCCCAGAAACCTAAGAGGTAGATGTGGGAAATCATTCAGTCAGTTGATAAACATTTATTATGTGCTGTGCTAAATATGTCTAAAGTTACAAAGAAAAGTAAAATATAGCTCCTACCCCAGAGGTGCTCACACTCTAACCAGGAAGACAAGAAATAAGCGAATGTTTACAAACAGGATAAATAAATAATTAAGAGAGGGGAGGCAATAGTATAAAAAAAAAGGGGGGGTGGCCTTGAGAAAGACTTCCAATGTAAGGTAAGATTTTCACTGAAATTTTTTAAAAAGTCAGTGAAATTAGGAGGTGAAGATGAAAAAAAGACTATCCCAGGCATGGGAGATTCAGAAATAAAACCCCTGCATCCAAGAAAGGAAATATCTTATTTGTGGAAGAGAAAGGAGTTACATGTCCTTGGTTGGAGTTTGTGGGGTAGTGTTAAGTATAAACAGACTGGAAAGGAAGAGGATCTAAGGGCTTGGAATGCCTAGCAGAAAGTTTCTTTTTTTTCATCCTGGAGGTGATACACTGGAATTTATTGAGTTTGAGGATGATATGACAGGACTGGTGCTTTAGGAAAATCACTTTAGTGATGGGCTGGACATTGGACTGCCCTGGGGAGACACTTGTGACTGACATAGCAAAAAGCAGGCTACTACAGAAATCCAGACATGAAGTGATTAGGACCTGCACTAAAGAGGTGACAATATTGGAGAAAAGGGGGGTATTTGAGAAATATTTCAAAGGTGAAACTGATCATTTTTAACAAGAAACTGAATATGAGGAATGAGTGTGAAAAAACCAAGGATGATACCTTGGTCATGAGCATGGAGGTGCATGAAGGCTCCCTCAATAGCAATGGGAAAGTTTTTAATAAGGGAGTCACAAGAAAGAAAGATGAATTCAGTTTTGGACATGTTGATTTTAAGATATCTTCTAGACATCCAGTTCATGATGTCCAAAAGTCATTTGGAGAGCACTGTGGGTATAGAAGCTAGACAGCGTACAGGATTCATGAAGGATCGCAGCATGAAACAAATATGAAAATGTGTATTTATCCTAAAGGTAATAAGGGCAATTACATAGTAAAAACTTTACCTTCACAAAAGTATTTTGACAGCTAAATGTAGGCAAGGGAAGGTTATTATAATATTCCAGGCAAGAATTAATGAGGTATGTTGACAGTATAAGTAGAAAGGAGGGGAGAGATGAGAGATCCTATAGAATGAACAGAACTGGAGAACTGATTAAGTATGTGGGGTGAGAGAGAGGAAAGATTCAAAAATAACTCAAGAATTTTGATTATTGACGATTAGGAGGATGTGACATCACCCACAAGAATAAGAGGGCTCAGAGGAAGTGTGGTAATCTGGTACAGCAAGGCCACCTTCATCAGCCTTTTTTTTTTTTCAATAATTTCCTTGAAATTCTTGACCTTTTGTTCTTCAAAATGAACTTTGCTACTATTTTTTCTAGATTTGTAAAATAATTTCTTGGGAGTTCGATTGGTATGGCACTAAATAAGTAAATTAGTTTGGGTAGTAACCAAACTGATCTTTTAATCTCCCTAATCTCAATTTGGGGTTGCTAGTTGATCAGAGTGCTGGGCCTGGAGTCAGAAAGATACATTTTCCTGAATTAAAATTTGAATTTAGACACTGATTATGTCATCCTGGATAAGTCACTTAACCCTTTTGCCTCAGTTTCTTCATATACAAAATGAGCTGGAGAAGAAAATGTCAAACCATTCCAGTATCTTTGCCAAGAAAACCTAAAATGGAGTTATGAAGAGTCAGACACAACTGAAAAACAAGCTCTTTTTGATCATTTGAGATATTTGAACAAGATGTACTCGTAGTCAGCTAAAGATGATAGGCAAAACACATAACTTGGAATCAGGAAGACCTTAGCTGAAATCTTGACTCAGACACTTATGTGATCCTGGGCATGTCATGTATACTCTTGGGTTCAGTTTCAGTTTCTTATCTGTGAAATGGAGATATTTTACATCCTTCTTACAAGACAACTGTCTGTATAGAAAATAATATTTGTAAAGTAATTATTATCCTTGAAGCATTATAAAATACTAGCTATTATTATCTTTGATCCCTTCTAGCTATGGTTCTATAAGCTTATGAATTTTTCCCTTAGATTTCTGAAATCTATTTCTCTACAATGTCTATCTGACTACCCATTGGCATCAAGAAGGCCAAGCTTAATTGCTTTTCTACAGTCTTTCAGAGCCTAGAAGTCAACCATCAAATCTGTCCAAGCTTCTCTTCTTCATCCTTGAATAACCTAGTCTCTAGTTCTTTAATAGAGATAAATTATCTTCAAGATTCTTTTGGAGGTTGATCACTCTAAGTCACTAGCTTTGTGCTTACTAAATGTAGTTGTTCCCCAGCCCTTTTTTCTTCACTTAATGAAGTTAATAAATGATGAAGCTAGTGTAGCTTCTGGTTAGCATGTCATTCACAGAGAGTTGAAGTCTTGGACAACAGAGCTGGAAAATAAAGACATAAATTTATCTGATTTCTAATTTCAAGAGATAAATACTAAGCAGATTGCATTTTGATGTTCAGATATTTCAACTAAATATAACTCTTTATGACCCCATTTGGGGTTTTCTTGGCAAAGATAATCGAGTGTTTTGCCATTTCCTTCTCCAGTTTATTTTTATAGATAAGAAGCAAACAGAGTTAAATCACTTGCTCAGAGTCACACATCTAGAATGTGAGTGACACCAGATTTGAACAGATTTGAAGATGAGTCATCCTAACTCCAGGTCTTATGCTCTATCTACTTATGCCACATGGCTATCTAAACAGATTGTAAAGGAAGAGAAGATAATTTAAATGATTTCAGAATGTAAAGAAGGGGATCTGGATTTATGATTTCATTAATGTAGGGCATGCTAACTCGGGAATTTCTACCAATAGGTTTTCTATAACTTCCAATCTTAGAGAGTCATTTAGAGCCATGACATACAAGATTTGAATCCACATATTCCTGACTTCAAGATTGTCTTACTTTCTAATATGCCACATTTTTTCTTTGTCTTCAAAAATTGAAAATTATAGTCTACCAGTTTTGCAAACTCTTTTACATTCATATGTATGTGTATATCCTCCATATGTATATCTGCTGTTGGAGATGTAGAAAAGTCAACATTTGGTGGATATCTGACGAGCTAATACCTCAGATCCTAGCTGCAGGCTTCTTACTACTGCAATCCCAATGACTTCATTGAACCACCCACCTTAAAGCATTAATTTTAGAAATTCTTTATTTCACAGGTGACAAAAGGTATTTTATTTACTCTATTTTATTTACATTATTTTTATTTACTATGTATCTATTTACTGTTTAGATGATGCTACAACTTACATTTATTTTAAATGTATTTTGCATTTGCATACAAATGTTATATTTCTTATTTTTTATGTTGTGGTTAATACTATGCATAAAATGGGCAACCCTCATACTTCCTGGTGTGAGGAACTTTGATATTCATTCATAAATGATTCTCTTTAAATGCTAGATTCTCCCCTCCCTTATTTGAAATCATTATTTTCTACATATTAATGAAATATAATGATTTCTTTAATTTATGAGTTAGGGATATGTTTTGTGAGAAACAACTCACATAATAGAGCAGCAATTCTGTCCTTAAAAATAAAATACAAAAAAAATAAAAACAAAAAGATTAAGAAGTGTATATTCTTTATGCTAATTTCAAGGACACATGTAGGTAGGTATCTTCCAAGATTACATTATTTTACAGGAGGGCTTAATGGAAATTCATGATGAAAGTATGATATGACATATACATTCAGCTGTGATTCATTTGATCCAAATATGTTTGACCATTGCTGGACTTTTCCCAGGCAAAAGGAGAACACCCATGAGAGTGCATAGTCTGGACAAAAGGGAATGCAGGGTGATTTTATTTCACCATCATCATTTCATCTCTCTTTGTAGAACTCCCCTGTGTCTCCCTCTGGCATAGAAACCTGCTTTTTATTCAGACAGCTGAAATAAAAATGAGTCTTCCTCAAAATTTGACAATTATCTCCCAAAAGCTGAAAAAAATATGTACTTTAATTGGTCATTTTGAAATGTGGGGTAATATTGTCCATTGATCATATAATAATTTTTAACATTCTCAGTTAGTTTCTGGTGCTTATCTTTGAAATTATATAAGAATTTGTAGGATGGGTTATAAAACATATGCTTAAAATGTATTTTTAAAAATTTACCATTTTACATCTTTTTACTATTATTCTTATCTTGATCCTATTAATAATACCTACAATATCATGATGCACAACAGGGTTGTGATGCTTTTGAATTTTGCCAAAATTTCAAAAAAAATATTGTTCTCTCTTCAGTATCTAGTAGTTTCAAGAATAATATTTTGTATAAAAATTTTCTACCTACAATTTTATACCTACAATAATTGAAATGAACAATGATAGAATATATTATAAGAAAAACAGAGAAGTTGTTATTTTTTCTCCACATAAAAAACACTAAATACATGATAAGTGGAAAATTCTTGTGACTGGTGTGCTCTTCTCCTCCCTCTCTATCTGCCTGTTCATATATGTGAGTGCAGTAATTACCTAGGTGATAAGAACATCAAGGCTTTTTTTATAACCTTTATATAAGCAATGTTTTTCCCCTCCCATTTTCCCTTATTCTGCTGTTTTAGTCAAAGTCAGAGTGTAGTATTTAATGTCTCCAGATCTGGGGCAAGGAACAATAGACTTCTCTCTGGTCAATAAGGAAAACAAGAGCACAGTTATAACAGAATTACTGAAGTGAACAACCTTGTTCTGACCAAAAGGAAGAATTCCACTTTCAGGTACTCCCAACAGGTTTTTCCTCTTGGTTACTAGGCCAGAAAGGTCAGTCACATCTAGATAGGACACTTAAAAGTATTCATTCTGAAAGCCAGGAAGGTTCCGCATGACTGCTATCCAGTTGCAAAGCCTCCATAGAGATGTGAACTCTTTGACTGGATGGGTGAGAACCAATGGAAGAACCAGGCCATTTAATTTCAAAGTTTTCTTTGTTTGGCATGCATGTGTGTGTGTGTGTGTGTGTGTGTGTGTGTGTGTGTGTCTTCCAAAGAGTAAGACAGCTTTAAAGTCTAGGAAAACATGAAGTCTTATGTCTGTGAAAGGAAAGAAATTAAAATAATCAAAATCATATTTATACAATACTGATATTGTTCCTTGGTCAAAAGCTTTTAAAAAAAAACAAAGCATAGCATTATAAATTAGCACGGTTAATTTGGTGATGATTTATCTTTTTGCAAAGAGTCAACAAGCCTATAATTCTAAAATTTCCCTTTTTACACTTCCCGACAATTTATTCTCATCATCTCTGAAAGTCATAACATATTGGAAAAGACACCATTATGTTGTGTCATTGGTGATGCCTTTCTTTTAAAAGTCCTGTAGTTGGGGCAGCTAGATGGTGCAGTGGATAGAGCACCAGCCCTGAAGTCAGGAGGACCTGAGTTCAAATCTGGTCTCAGACACTTAATATTCCCTAGCTGTGTGACCCTAGGCAAGTCACTTAACCCCAATTGCCTCAG
>JAJPUD010025661.1:0-17306 GCA_023553655.1 Myrmecobius fasciatus | reverse complement strand
GACAGATAATCTAATACATGCTAAATATGATAAATTATATGACAAATCCAATATACGTATACATATCTATGCAGTTATCTTACTGCACAAGAAACATCAGATCTAGAAAGAGAGAAGAAAAAAAAAACAAAATAACCCAAGAAGGAAAACAAAATGCATGTAAATATTCACAGAAAGTGTTAAAATGCTGTGTTGTGGTTCACATTCAGTTCCCTCAGGCCTCTCTCTGGATGTATATGACTATCTAAATCGTTGAACAATAGGAAGTGGTTTGAATCACATCATTGTTGAAGAGAATCATGTCCATCAGAAGTGATCATCGTATAGTTTTGTTGCTGTGTATAATGTTCTCCTGGTTCTGCTGATTTCAATCAGCATCAGTTCATGCAAGTCTCTCCAGGCCTCTCTGAAATCATCTTGCTAGCTGTTTTTTTACTGAACAATAATATTCCACGACATTCATATACCATAATTTATTCAGCCACTCTCCAATTGATGGGCATCCTTTCAATTTCCAGTTTCTTGCCACTACAAAAAGGGCTGCCACAAATATTTTTGCTCATGTGGGTCCCTTTCCCACCTTTAAAATCTCTTTGGTATATAGGCCCAGTAGAAACACTGCTGGGTCAAAGGGTATGCACAGTTTGATAACTTTTTGAGCATAGTTCCCGATTGCTCTGCAGAATGGTTGGATCCATTCACATTTCCACCAACAACGTATCAGTGTCCCAGTTTTCTCACATCCCCTCCAACATTTGTCATTATCTCTTCCTGTCATTTTAGCCAATCTGACAGGTGTGTAGTGGTACCTCAGAGTTGTCTTAATTTGCATTTCTCTGATCAATAGTGATTTGGAGCACCTTTTCATGTGACTAGAAATAGTTTCAATTTCTTCATCTGAAAATTGTCTGTTCATATCTTTTGACCATTTATCAATTGGAGAATGGCTTGAATTCTTATATATTTGAGTCAATTCTCGATATATTTTAGAAATGAGGCCTTTGTCAGAACCTTTGGATGTGAAAATATTTTCCCAGTTTATTGCTACCCTTCTAATCTTGTCTGCATTCATTTTGTTTGTACAAAAACTTTTTAACTTTATATAGTCAAACATCTATTTTGTGAATAATGATGATCTCTACTTCTTCTTTGGTCACAAATTCCTTTCCCTTCCACAGGTCTGAGAGGTAAACCATCTTACATTGTTCTAATTTGTTTATAATATCATTCTTTATGCCTAGATCATGAATCCATTTTGACCTTTTCTTGTTATATGGTGTTAGGTGTGGGTCAATGCCTGGTTTCTTTCATGCTAGTTTCCAATTTTCCCAGCAGTTTTTGTCAAATGGTTAGTTTTTATCCCCAAAACTGAGGTCTTTGGGTTTATCAAGCACTGAATTACTATTGTCATTGAGTATTTTGTCTTGTGCACCTAACCTATTTTACTGATCTACTGCTCTATTTCTTAGCCAGTACCAAATGGTTTTGATGACCACTGCTTTATAATATAGTTTTAGATCTGGTACAGCTAGGCCACCCTCATTTGCATTTTTTTTTCATTAATTCCCTTGAAATTCTTGACTTTTTGTCTATGGTACATTTGATATTGAATAAGCTTCAATTACTTTCATGGTGATCTTTTACCAATTAATCATCATAATAACTACAGAAAAAGACAAAGAAATGTTCTATGAAATAATATAAATTCTTCCCTCAAATATAACATAGAACTTATTTTGCCCATTTCTGTTTTTTACTTCTCCAAGGATTATTTATGAATCATCATTCCATGTAGCTCAACTTACTTTTTCTTTGCTTATTTTTTAGTTTTGTTTGTAATGAAAACATCATTAATGTTATTTAGTTCTTCCAATAGTATGTCTACTAATTGGTCAATGGACAAGGATTCTATACTTAGGGTAGGCACCATTAGGTTAAAGGTTATAGAGGTTCTAAATATGTAATTATTTATACTTTATTCCTCCTTATTTTCATTTTGACAATATTACTGCATAAGCAGACCAAACCATATTAGACTCAAGGTCATTTTGTAGTTTGATTTTTTAATGACTTGCTATGGCTAAGAATTCATAGTTAAGTGGTAGATATACTGGATATGAACCACTTTATACTTTGCTAAGTTGATAATTGAAAAGATATTGCAGGCTGTTGCTATGATCATGTCAATCCCTTCTATCATACTAGACCCTTTCACAATCTATATTCTACTAGCATAGCCTTTGCAAATCCCAAGGACTTTTGGGAGAAGATTTCAGTCTCATCTTGCAAATTTCATTTTATCACATTCAGTTCATTGTTCTGAATGTATACTTTAATATGTAATCCTGTCAACAAATTGGGTAACAAAAATATCAGATTCTTAAGTGAGCATATTTCCAATGATTTTAACAGGTTGGCTAAAACATAGTTTTAGGGTAGAAAATATAATGATTATAATGGTTGAAGACAATGCAAATGAACTTTCATAAAGTGAAAATTTCTTATATAGTTTTATTATGTAAACATAAATTATTTCCTATTTGTATCTATTTTATTTCCAATATGATTAAAAGAATCTTATTCAGAAAAAATAAAAACAAAAAGATATTTCTTGGACTTTTTAAATTTACATATGGCAAGGCCAGCTTAACTATTACACAAAATAGCTTGTTGTCATGTGTGTGTGTGTGTGTGTGTGTGTGTGTGTGCATTATAAAGGGCATATTCCTTTCTTTAATAGCAGTGGCTTAGTTAAGTCAAAGTTCAATTTAAAAATCTAATTTATTTCTCAAGTTTTTTACTTACCTTTCTAATCTTTTCAGTTTTTTCTTGACTTTTAAAGTTCATATTAACTTCCTAGATCCCAATATTCAGACATTTTTCAGAGTCAAGGGAGTGTCTCAATTTTTGGTTCTTTCATGGAACTGTCATCTTTAGAGTGGTGTAGCCATTCCTCTCTTAATCTTCATTCTTTTTATTATCTAGGAAGGTTCCTTATCCCTTGGAATTGTAATAGATTTTGTTCCTAAGGGCCTCTGCTATCCTTGGAACAAAAGTAATATTCTTCTCTGCTCCATTGTGGTTTTAAGTATTCCTCTCCAAATTGGAATTGTAACCCATAAGCAGGTATACACAATGGAGTTTCCAAATATCTTCTGGTCATATTCCCAGTGCTTCATGGAGGTCCTTGTTACAGGAAAAGTTTTAAAATAGTGATCTGAATTGGTCTCAAGCCCAAAGAATCTATTTGGAAGGGCTTACAAAAGATTTTAAAAGGCAAATAAGAGAGGTAGAAGAAAAAAGAGAAAGGAAATGACAAGTATGTAAGAGAGAGTCTGCAGTTTGGAAAAGGAAGGAAGTTCCTGATAAAATACAATTGACCAAATGGAAAAAACAAATCCACTGAAGAAAACAATAATTTGAATAATATGATTAATCAAATGGAAAGAGAGATACAAAAACTAAATAAAGAAAATCGCATATTAAAAACTAGAATGGGGTATATTGAGGCTAATGACTCTGTGAGACCTCAATAATCTGTCAAACAAACTAAAACAATGAAAATAATGAAAAAAAAAATTAAAACACCCATTGGAAAAACAGGCAATGTGGAAAATAGATCCAGGAAAGACAATCTAAAATTTGAAAGCCAGGACCAAAAACAGAGCCTGAATAACATTTTTGAAGAGATCATCAAGGAAAACTATCCTGTTTTAGTAGAAACAAAATAGGAAATAGTCATTGAAAGAATTCATTGATCACATCCAGAAAGAGATCTCATAAGTAAAACTCTAAGGAACATTGCTGCAAAACTCCAGAACTATAATCTCAAGGAAAAAAAATACTGCAATCTACCAGACAAAAGCAATTCAAGTATTGCTTGAACAGTCAGGATTACTCAGGATCTGGCAGCATCTACACATGAAAAGCATCCATTCTAAATTATAATGAACAAGTGAGCTCATCTAGCCTTTTTCTTTTTTTTCTCAATCATTTCTATTGACCAAAAAAAATTAAGAGAAAATTTGATCTTCCAAATGAGACTCAAGAGAACAATAGAGAGGTAAAGAGGAGGGGAAATATATAGTAGTTAAAGGTTAAACTGTTTATATTTCCAAATGAGAAATGATATATGTTACTCTTAACAATTGTATTTGTGATTAGGGCAGTTAGAATGAGCATCATATGGATGGAGAGTTTGGTTGTGATGGACTTTGATGCGATGATATCAAAGAAAAAGATATTAAAGAGTGAAAAAAGTTCTATGTTGCAAGAAGAAAGGGAAAGGGGAGGTATAATGGAACAAGTGAGATCATATGAAGAGGCACAAAAAAATCTATTATAATAGGAGGAAATTAGGAAGAGGGATTAGAATTGTGTGAAGTTTAATCTCATCAATTTGGGTTAAAAAAGAGAATAACATTCACTCATTTGGACATAGAAATTTACCTTCCCCTATAAAGAAGTGGGAGGGAAAAGGGGAAAGAAAAGGGAGAAGCTAGTTAGAAGGGAGGGCAGAAACTCTACCAAAAATAATAAGACAAGGAGGGAGGAGTGATAGAAGGTAGAACAAGTACAGAATGGGGTGGGTTAAAAACTAAACATTACTAAGGAGGGACAGGGTGGAAAGAGAGAACAAAAGTATATGCAGGGGAGTAAATAAAACAGTAGGAAATAGCAGAGTGGATTAAAAATCAGAATCCTAAAATATGTTGTTTACAAGAAACACATTTGATACAGAGAGACACATACAGAGTGAAAGGAAAAGCTGAAGGAGAATTTATTATTCTTCAGCTGAAGCAAAAAAGAAAGCAAGGGTAGCAAGTCTAACCTCATACAAAGCAAAAGTAAAAATCTATCTCATTAAATCAGATAAGGAAGGAAACTACATCTTGCTTAAGGGTACCAGAAGCAATGAAGAAGTAATGACACTAAAGGTATATGCACCAAGTGGTAGAGCAGTCAAACTCATAGAGAAGACATGAAGCCTAAAACAGACAGAAAAGAAATAGACAGGAAAATTATAGTAGTGGGAAACCTCAATCTTCCCCTCTCAGAACCAGGAAAATCTAATCACAAAGTAAACAAAAAAACTGGGGAGGTTAATAGAATCCTAAAAAAAAAAAACAAAAAAAAAACAAAAAAAAAACAAAAAAAAACTAAATAAGATAGATCTCTGGAGAAAACTGAATAGGAACACCTTTGTCTTGGTAGTATATGGCACCTATGCAAAAATTGACCATATATTAAGGCATAAAAACCTCACAAACAAATGCATAAAGGAAGACATAGTATATGCTTTATTTTTAGACCACAATGAAATAAAAATTAATGCTCAATAAAAGGGTAGGTAAAGATAGATTGAAAAACAATTGGAAATTAATTAATCTAATTCTAAATAATGAGTGGCTCAAATAACAAATCATAGAAACAACGAATAATTTCATTCAAGAGTATGACAATAATGAAAAAACATATTAAAACCTAGGGGATGCATCCAAAGCAAATCATTGGGGCAAATTTATATCTGTAAATGATTACATGAATAAAATATAGGAAGAGGAGATTTTTATTGGGTATGCAACAAAAAAAGCTAGTAAATGAACAAATTAACCCTCCCCCCAACAAAGGAGAGACGAATAAAAATTGAAACTAAGCAAACTTTTGAACTAATTAATAAAATTAAGAATTCGTTTTATGAAAAAAAAAACACGTCTCTGGTTAATTTGATTAGAAAAATGAAAGAAAGAAAAAAAACAAATTATTCACATCAAAAATGAAATGGGGAAAGTTACCACCAATGAAAAAGAAATTAAAGCAATAATTAAGAGTTATTTTGCCCACATGTATGCCAGCAAGTCTGACAATCTAACTAAAATGGATTAATATTTGCAAAAATATAAATTGCTCAGATTAACATAAGAAGAAATAAATTACTTAAATAGTCCCATTTTAGAAAAAGAAATTGAACAAGCCATCAGTGAACTTACTAAGAAAAAATCTTTAAGGCCAGAAGCATTTGCAAATGAATTCTACCAAACATTTAAAGAACAATTAATTGAAATAGTATGCAAAATATTTGGGAAAATAGTTAAAGGAGACTTGCCAAACATAGAAAGGAAATTACAGACCCATCTCCATAATTAATATTGATGCAAAAATATTGGCAAAAAGATTACAACATATCATCAACAGGATAATATATTAAGACCAAGTAAGATTCATAAATAATTGGAAAAATGTCAAATGCTCATGGGTAGGCCAAATTAATATAATAAAAAATACATTTCTACCTAAATTGGTCTACTTATTCAATGCCATCCTACTCAAACTGCCAAGAAATATTTTATAAAGCTAGAAAAAAAATTCATTTGAGGAACAAAAGGGCAAGAATATTAAGAAATTTAATGAAAAAAATACAAAGGATGGTGGCCAAGCAATACCAGACAAAATTCTATTTTAAAATAGCAATCAACAAAACCATATAATGCTGATGAATCAGTGGAAAAGGTTAAGTACACTTGACACAAAAATTATTGACTATAGTAATCTAGTATTTGATAAACCCCTAAACACCAGCTTTTGGGATAAGAACTCACTATTTCACAAAAATTGCAGGAAAAACTAGAAGAAAATGTCAGAAACTCAGCATAGACATACATCTCACACCTCTTACCAAAATTTGATCAAAATGAGTACAAGATTTGGGCTTATGCCTAAGCAAATTATTATAGCAAAGAATAGTTTACCTATTTTTAGATAAGGGAGGAATTTATAACCAAAGAAGAGCTAGAGAACATTATGAAATGCAAAATGGACAAATTTGATTGCATCAAATTAAAAAAGTTTTTGCACAAATGAAACCAACAGAAATAAGATTAAAGTTTAAGTACAAATCTGGGGGGGGGGATTTTACAATCAGTGTTTCTGAGAATGTCTAATTAAAAAAATATAAAGAATTATCTTAAATGTATTAGAATACAAGTCATTCCCCAATTTATAAATGGTCAAAGGATATGAACAGACAATTTTCAGATGAGATTAAAGCCATCTATAATCATGTGAAAATGTCCTAAATCATTATTGATTAGAGAAATGAAAATTAAAACAACTCTGAGCTACCACCTCATATCTCTATTTGCCTAAGACAACAGGAAAAGGCAATGATAAATGTTGGTGGGGATGTGGGAAAAATGGGACACTAATGCATTGTTGGTGGAGTTGTGAAATGATCTAACCACTCTGGAAAGAAATTTGGCACTATTCCCCAAAGGGCACACTCTTTGACCCAGGAGTGCCACTATTGTGTTTGTATCCCAATCACAATGGAGGGACAAGGATCCATATGTACAAAAATGTTTGTAGCAGCTAAGAATTGGAAAATGAGTAGATGCCCATCAATTGGGGAATGGTTGAATAAGTTGTGGTATATGAAGGTAATGGAATATTATTGTTTTATAAAAAAAACTAATGAAAAAGTCAATTTTAGAAATGCCTGCAAAGATCTAAATGAACAGATGTTGAGCAAAACAACTAAAAGTGGGAATACATTGTACATATTAACAGCAAGATTATGTGATGATCAGTTATGAAAGACTAGGTTCTTCTCAGTGGTTCAGTGATCCAAAGCAATCCTAAAAAACTTTGGATAGAAAATGACATCTGTTTGCAGAAAAAGAACTATGGATATGGAATATAAACTAACACATGCTATGTTTACTTTTTTCTGTTTTGTGTTTTTTTTCCTCTCCTGTATTTTTTCTGTTACATTTTGATTTTTCTGTCCCAACATGAATCAGAAAGAAATGTATATTTTAAAAGTGAATAAGAATTTGAGCATAATTCCAAAAATATATGTTTTTCACGCTTGTGATTGTTAAGTGTATTTCCCTCCACTCTATTTCCCATGTTTATTCTATGTTCTCTCTCTCCTTCCATCCTATCTTACCTCAAAATATTCTGCTTCTGACTACTATTTCCCTTATATCCTTTATATGAGCCTTATCCTCCACCCCAGCCCATTTTCTTGTCTCATTTCCCTGCGACTTTTCTGTAGGGTAAGGTGGATTTCTATACCCAATTAATTGTGTATGTCATTCCTTCTTTTGAGCCAATTATAATGAGAATAAAATTTATTAATTCCTTATCTTCCCCCTTTTCCTCTCTACTGCAAGAGCTTTTCCTTGCCACTTTCATATGAAATAATTTTTTTTCCATTTTGCTTCTACATTTTCCTTTTTCCAAGTACATTTCTCTGTCACTCCTTAATTTTCCTTTTTTAGACACATCCCTTCATATTCCACTTATACATGTGTTTTCTGACTATTTTAATTCTTTGCTATTTTTCCAATTGTTTTAAAAATTATTTTCATTTCTTTTCCATTTTTTTAAAATTCTCATTTCTGTGAAAGTTGGCCTATTTCTAGATCTTAACTTATATAAGTGACTCCATATTTGATAAATTATTGTGTATATATAATTGTTACACACTTCTGTAAGGAACTTTCTAGATAGGAAATACATGTTATAGAAAAATCATTTGGTCAAAGATCTTAAAACTCTCATTATTATGAGCTGATCAAATAACATTCAATCCATACATGCAGTGTTTGCATATTTATTAATCAGAATGCCATTGTGATTGACTAAGGGTTTGGGTCTAACTTTCACAAAAAGTTCAATAGATGATTAATTCCCTATAAGGTTCTTCTCCCTCTTGGTCCCTGTGAATTTACCCAGTCATAATGGTCAGATATAAACACAATGACTCAGAGTTCTGTTTTGACCAGAGTACGTATATTATCATGTACCTTTATCCCAAGGCTGAAGGGATAAGGAGTGAGGGAGTGCCATATCTCTGAGTAATAAGATGCTTAACATGAGCCCAAACAAGAGCTCTCTTGTTTTTTCTCTATAGCACACATAATCTTAAAATCTTATTTGTAAAAGCATTTTGAATTCCTTTTTATTTACCTCATCCTTTTCAGTAATTATAGATAAACATTTTCCAAGATATGTTTTTCTTTGAGACTTTCCTTGTTGATATTTTGGAATCTTTCTCTTCTTTCCAATTCATGTGTTGAGTGTACATGTCATCATAAAAGTACTTCATAGTCTCATTTTGTTATTTGCTAATACTTCCAGACTTGAGATTTTATGTTAGGACAATGCTCTGTGAACTATTAAAGGGAATATCTGAACTATTTTCCTTTCTTTCTTGGGTTATTTAATATTGGGATATTTCAGGATATCAGAATTAGTTAAGGTTGTAAGTTTTTCAGTGCTCCCAAGGACTTCTAATTCAGGGAAATGTCTGATCCCAAATCCTGTTTTGGTCTCTGCAAGTTCCTGAACTGGGTATGGCTCAAAGATACACATTTATTGATTTGCTACTGAATAAATTCCTGTTTTTGTTATACAAATAAAAAGCTTTAATAAAAAAAAAAGTTTAAAAAAAGGAAAAAAAAAGAAAGTAGGGGAGACTGAACTTGACAATCCTTCCTGCTACTCTGCCTTCTCAGTTATGTTCTTCACAGAATGATTTTTCAAACTTCTCATGAAATTCATCTTTAATGAGCTCTGTGTTGGCAATGTGATAATATTTACATAACACAAGTTTAATATATATTATGTACATATTCCTATATATCCATTATAATCATTAATCCAATTTTTTCATGTCATCACACAGATGCAACTGTCATTTAAGAGAATGCAACTTCTTGAGGATAGCAATTATCAATTTGTTCTTTCATCCCTAGACTGTAAAATACTTTATGTCATTGTTGTATTAGATTTTATCTATGATATTTTGTCATGAATTAACAGGGATTATGAAAGACATTTGAATAAACTCATCACTATTTTTAAGGGAAAAAATTGTCATGCCATTCATATTACAGGAACCATAGTTTTCCTTCTTTTCCAGGATATCTACAGGAAAATATTGAACCATGTGCTCCCAAAATCTCAAAGTTGTCCCTATTACAATCTGTAAACAAAAACTATATGTAATATGTGAAAGTAGTAGTTTAACTGCTAAATATTAACTGTGATCATGAATTTCTTGGAATTTATAAAGAGTGATGTATTTGGAAGCATAACAGGTTCCATTTTGTATTTGTGTGACATGGGTTTCTTATTGGTCTCAGTTTCCTAATCTATTAAAATAGAAGAATAGGAATAAATTGTTTTAAGTTTTCCTGCAACTGTATATATCATACATGTATTCTATAATATAAATATTTTACAACATTTTATAAAGATAATATTGTATAATATATCACATACATAATGGGATATTCTTAAAAAAACAGAAAGAGGTACTTATGAAATTGAGATTAGGAACAAAAATGCTCTTAAATTGGGGAAGTGTTTCTTTAATGTTCACAATGCTTTTTTCCTTAAAGTAAGAGTATTTTTCCCATACATTTACAAATATACACATGGGGATAAAACAAAGCTAAAAATTAAACTCAAAAAAGGATCTCAGTAGCACAAGAAGTACAACAAGAAAAAAAGCAAATAAATCAAATTTGATTATTACATATAGGGTCAGAAAAAGTGTTTTAAAGCCTGTCTGTCTCCATATTCTAGAATAATATTACAAAAGTATGGAATAATAACTAAAAGAACTTCATTAAATGTACTAATATACACATATATTCAGGTGTCTTCATATATGTATATACATATGTGTATATACCTATGTGTCTATCACAATAGTAGGCCTAAATTATGGCAAGCAAGTAGTATTACCTCCTGAGTTATATTAAATAAACACTAAAAACCAATAATTTAGCTATCATAGTGTATGTGATATATTAGAAAAATCCTTATGGTTACATTCCTGAGAGATCAAAATTCAAATCCTCACGCTAATCAGCTGTATGATGACTGCTAATTCACTTTGCCTTTCTAACTTAACTATTTATATCTATATGTTGACATAATACTAGCCTTTTCACAAGATTATTATGAGAATTAAATGAAACACCATGTACAAAAAGATTTGCCAAAGATAAAGCTATTAACTTTATTAGTGAAATTATATACTTTAATTATTTTATTCAAATGTGTATGCTGATTTGTGTGCATGGGGGGGAGTGGAGATAAGAGTTGTATGGGGGTATACATAATTTAATTGATTTGTCTCACCATTTCCAAACTTTTTACTTTCACATTAATCTCTGCCTCCTTCCTCTTTTCTTCCTTGCATAATTCTTCATGATAGTTCTGCTTGTCCCTTCCTCACTGAATTCTGCTCTCTTTCTCCCTTCAGCATTGACTATTTCTTCTCTCACAAACCACTTCATCCCATCCATTTTCTTGTGCCCTCTCCAGTTCTGAAACTTGATTTATGATTTACTTGCCTTCACTTACTTTTTCCAGTTTTTTTTTTCCCTTTTTTTCCTCATTTACATTCATGGTCTCTATTGTGCAAAATCCCTAATAAATAATTCAGTCCTTCAAAGTTCTATTGTTTTGTAAGCATATATTCCTTTCTTCCACATCAAAACTCAAATGACTCTATACCTTTGGTAACATTCTTTGAGATTAATGTGATCTATGCTTATAGCTTCACTACCTTGTTTTCAATTTGTTAATGAATATTATAGAAAGCAAAGTTAAAGCACCGATAAATTGTCACTCTGGCTTTTTCTCTGTGCATTGTCCATCTCCAGATTGGTAGTTTTGTGTACATTTTTTAGGCTTCTATTGAGCTATAAGCTACTTAAGGTCAAGTAGTATTTCGATTTTCATCTTTGTAATCTTGGCACTTGATATCAGGAACTGTCATGTAGAAATATAATTGGTCCTATACATCAATGATAATGAAAAAGTAATTTAATGCAAAGATTTAAAGAATTTTGCATTAAAACAAATTATTTGCTGATTTGTTGATGAATATGAAGACAATTTTTAAATTAAACTATTTTTGTTTTTATTATGTTTTAGGGAAACAGTCCCAAATAATGTAATATGTCATTAGCAATTTTAGCATCTTTCCCAAAATCATGTAGTTACATATATTCATTGGGTCCACCTATTGCAGACTGTGGTTTCTAGCTGCTGGCAGCTTTGATCTGTCTCTAGCTCAAGAAATTTTTTGTTGTAATCAAATTGTACCATATTATACCTACTCAATATGGGTAAGAGGGTGGTTGTCTAGCTCTCAATTTTATTTCCCATGTTTCACTGGACTCACAATCAACTGAAGAAATAATTTTTTTCTGCTCATTTTTTGACTCTATGCAGGAGCCCTTTATGTATCTACATTTTATTGCTTTCTACTGGATAAAAGGAAACATCTCCAAGCATATTTCTACAAGCACACAACAGAAAAGAATGGACAAGAATGTAGTATTTCTCAGATTCCAGGCAATTTCTAGTTATGATGATTCTACTTTTTTAAGACTTCTATTTGTGGAATACCAGACTACAAATTATTTCCTGTTTTCTAAATAGATGTTATCTAGAGATGTGATCTTTCTCCATACTTTTTTCCATGTGTACTTTTTGATGGAGAAAGATAAAGTATATATTAACTACTCTTTATATACTATTTTATAGTCCATTAATTATTGGTCCCAAATGTTTGCTTTTCCCTTATATATACTGATGAATAAAGGAATTTCTGTTATATACAAAGGAAGCCCCCTTGCCTGTTCGGATGAATTTTGTCCCTGAGACCTCAGAACGTGGGTTCATTTTGAAGGTAAAATTTCAAAAATTAAATGACCCTGAAAAACAAAAGGCTATTTTGGTTCATTTCAAAAAGGAAAGAAAATATGCACTTATACACAAATGTAGATATATTAGGTTAATCATTATTCTTCAGAATTATTGAGCACTAAAAATGAACACCCCTATAAAGAAAAAATTGAAACACTACTATGGCACTTCATACCAACCTTGTAAAGAAAGTAAGCAAAATAATTTTTTCTCTATTTTAATGTTTAGAAAATTGAAGCATTAAATGTTAAAGAGACTTGCAGATCTAGTGATATAGAATTTAAACAAATCCCCAGACTTTGTCTCTTATATTCCATTTACAGTATCTTCTGGTATGATAATAAGGTAAACAACTGAAATAGTGAAAACTATGGTGTGAATAAACTACATGTAAAGATACATTCATGTTTCCTATTTGCATATGCAAATAGTATATACTAATTAAATATTAATTGGAAATATTTTAAAATAATGTCTTTTTTAACCTTTAGTGAAATGTTAAATTTCTTCACTAGTTCTCCCTCCTACTATTCAGTCCATGAATTATTAGTTGTCCAACTAGTCATTTAGGTGATCTATGTGCATTAAAATAATTTTTTTAATTTTATGGTGATATTGTGGAACAAGCATTGGGTCTTGGGGCAAAAATACATGATTTCTTATCCAGCTTTTCATTTTAATTAGATAGGGAAAAAATCATTTGGGAAAAGAATCATTCCCTCCATGACACGGTTTTCTCATCTCTTAATCTTTTATATCTCTAGAAGTTCTAGCATTTTATAACTATTCCAGAGTTGTAACAGCAATTAAAACTTTATTTACCTAACTTTAGGTAACTGTTAGAAGATATGAGAAAGAAAAATGTTCTTAAAATGTTAGTTATATTAATAGGGCAAGAGTTAGAGAACAGATAGTTTAGGAGGTAGTATACTTTCCTTGACATTTTTGGTTGATAGTAATGAAACTAAAAAATAGAGGGTACTTATGCCAATTTATAGAGGAAAAAAAATAATCCTGAACACCATTAATAATTTTTCATTGGTCTCTAATGAAATGCAATATATTAGGCAAATAAAAAAATCATGTATTAAGTGGATCATCAAGACTCTTAATAGCTATAACATTTCAAGTAGAGCATCAAATACTTCATATTTTTATTCTGACATATGTTTATATATACATGCATGTGTATATGTGTACATACATGCATGCATTTATTGAATTAAATATTAGAATATTATGATTAAAGCAAATTATATAACAACTGTTTTAATTTCAAAATATACACACATGCACACATATATGTATATACACATGTACTCATAAGTGCATATATGTATGTATATGTATTATCCAG
Organism: Myrmecobius fasciatus; assembly: GCA_023553655.1. NCBI lineage: Eukaryota > Metazoa > Chordata > Mammalia > Dasyuromorphia > Myrmecobiidae > Myrmecobius > Myrmecobius fasciatus. The sequence continues at coordinate 3,214 of JAJPUD010025661.1, read as the reverse complement.
CTATGATTTTATCAATGTGAAGTATTTCTATGTAGATATTCTCTCTAAGCTTATAGTTTCAGAGAGTTTTCAAATGGTAGTAAGAGCTTAATTTATTCACTGATACTCATGAAGCTCTTAGCTGGCAGGGATAGACAATCAATTCAGGAATTAGAATTCAGGATAGAAATTCATCTGGACTTCCAAGGATGCTACTAATACACTATGACATAAAACCACTACACTCTAATATCACAACTACTTCAATTTATTGTAGTTAAGACTTTTTTTTGAAACAATTTAAAAACACATCTGAAGGAGTTAATTGAGACCTTAGACCAAATGTGAAAAGTCCTTCAAACTATAATTGGGCATATTGCCCAATATCACAATAACTTTGTTTGGATAGGCCATGAAATGCAGTCATACACTAAGGATAATATAGAAATTGGAAGTTGAGAAATGAAGAAATTTCTGGTATTGGCCAAAATTGAAAATGACTCAAGTAAAATATAATGTATAATGCACTCAGCAAAGTACCTTGGACATAAGTACTCAACAAATGTTATTCTATTCCATTCCATCTCAAATGGATAAGATTAGCTTAAATAACTGAGAAAGAATTGTTCAGTAAGAAGTCTCAGATTTAGCCCAGGCAAGGCCTTCACTCTCTCTCCCCTCCATCACACACACACACACACACAACACACACAGGCATGCACACACTTTACTAAAACATGGAGCTTTGAGCTTTGAAGGGTCTGATGTTAGAATTCCCATCTTCTAATCATTGTTTTAAATGCCTTCCCCACACATAGGAGCTGGTAACTATAGGATTTAGAATAAAAGTGATTGCATAAGGCTAAAAGATAAAATTCCTGAATGTCCTGAAAATTTGAGAAAAAGGAATTTCAGCAACAAGAATACCCAATTTAATTATTTACACTGATTCATTCTCTTGTGTGTGTATAATTATATTTATTGTAAATATATATGTGTATTTGTGGGTGTGTATTTGCAGAAAATATCTCAGAATTGTCTTAATTTGCATTTCTCTGATCAATAGTGATTTGGAACACCTTTTCATATAACTAGAAATAGTTTCAATTTCATCATCTGAAAATTATCTGTTCATATCCTTTGACCATTTATTGATAGGAGAGTGGCTTGAATTCTTATAAATATGAGTCAATTCTCTCTTAGAAATGAGGCCTTTATAAGAATCCTTAAATGTAAAGATGATTTCTCAATTTATTACTTCTCTCCTTATCTCATCTGCATCAGATTTGTTTGTACAAAAACTTTTGTAACTTAATATAATCAAAATTATCTATCTGGTGTTCAATTAAGAGTTCCAGTTCTTCTTTGGACAGAAATTCTGTCCTTCTCCATAGGTCTGAGAGGTAAACTATCTATCCTATGTTCCTTTAAATTGCTTATAATATCACTCTTTATGTCTAAATCATGAACCCATTTAGATCTTATCTTGGTATGTGGTGTTAGGTGTAGGTCAAGCCCTAATTTCTTCCATACTAGTTTCCAATTTTCCCAGCAGTTTTGTTAAATAGTGAGTTATTATCCCAAAAGCTGGGGTCTTTGGGTTTATCAAATACTACATTGCTATAATTATTGTCTAATTTGTCCTGTGATCCTATCCTATTCCACTGATCAAGTACTCTATTTCTTACCCAGTACCAAATCTTCACTTGAATTTCAATCAATTCTCCATGTGACTGACAAAGTCATATTCCTAAAATTTGACCATTTCAGTCGTAGTACAGAAACTCTAATGGTCACTTATGGATTAAAGGATCATTTTTTTTTTCAAAATCTTTGCATTCTGATTTCAACTGATTTTTTTTTTGTTTACTAGTTATTAATTCATTTTCCATATTTTGTAGCCCAATCAACTTTGCCTATTTGTTGTTCTACTTAAACTACATTCTATTTTCTGTTTCGTTCATTTTTTTGTAGATTGCCTCCCATGCTCCTTCTTCTGAAGCATTATGCTTAGCTTTGCTGAGTAGGTGATTTTTGGTTGCAATCCTAGCTCCATTGCTCTCTGGAAAATCATATTCTAGGTCCTTTACTTCCTTTATGTAGAAGCTGCTAAATCTTGTGATATCCTGACTGAGGATCCGCATACTTGAATTATTCCTTTATAGATGTTTGCAATATTTTCTCCTTAACCTGGTAATTCTGGAATTTTCTTATAATTTTCCTGGGAGTTTTTATTATGAGATTTCTTTTACGAGGCAATTGGTGATTCTTCCAATTCCTATTTTACCATCTGGTTCTAGAATATTAGGATAGTTTTCCTTGATAATTTCTTGAAAGTTGATGTCCAGGCTCTTTTTTTTTGATGATGACTTTCAAATAGGTAGACTAAATAATTTTAAAAGTCTCTCTCTTGTACCTATTATACAGGTCAGTTGTTTTTCCAATGAAATATCTCACATTTTTTCCTTTTTTTTGATTTTGCTTTATTGTATCTTGATTTCTTATAAAGTCTTTAGCTTCTATTTGCTCAATTCTATTTTTATGGAATTATTTTCCTCAGTGAAATTTTTTTTTTCACTTTGCATCTCCTTTTCCAGTTGGCCAACTTTGCTTTTTTAAGGCTTTCTTATCTTCAGTAGTTTTTTGTATTTCTTTTTGTACCTCTTTCAACTCTTTCCCTAATTTTTAAAAGTCCTTTTTGAGCTCTTCTAGGACCTGAGCTCAATTCTTATTTTTCTTGGAGACTTTGAATAATGTAGGAGCTTTGGCTTTATAATCATCTTCTCTGTATGTGTTTTGATCCTGATTGTCCCCATAATAACTTTCAATGCTCAGAAACTTTTTTTTGTTTTCTGCTTTTCCTAACTTATTGTCCTAACTTGTTACTCAGCTTTTAATTCTTTGTTAAAAGTACATTTATTTTTTCCCCCAAGGTGGAGAATGCGCCATCCCAAGCTACAGGGGTTTTGTGCAGCTGTTTTCAGAAATTCTTCTAGAAATCTGATATGAGGTCAATTTTTAAATATGCCAAGTGTAGCATAAAAGTATGGATTATTTTTCCAATATATTCAATAATTAATAGAACTCTATCTTATCCTTTTTTTTCTAAAATTCTTTTCAGATATTTCCTTTTTTGCTTTCATATTTTAATTTTTCTTTGTTACTTACCCACCTAGGTATGTGTATATATATATATATATATATACATATATATATATATATATATATATAATGA
>JAJPUD010025660.1:0-17307 GCA_023553655.1 Myrmecobius fasciatus | reverse complement strand
GTCTTTTTCTAGCTTTTTTAATTGTAAGCCCAGTTCATTAATCTTCTCCTTCTCTGTTTTACGCAAGTAAGCATCTAGAGATATAAAATTACCCCTTATAACCGCTTTAGCCGAGTCCCACAAATTTTGGTATGTTGTCTCATTGTTGTCATTCTCCTGGATGAAATTTTCGATTGTGTCTATAATTTGCTCTTTCACCCATTCGTTCTTCAGGATTAGATTATTTAATTTCCAAATAACTTGTGGCCTATTTTCTCCTGGCCTTATATTACATGTGAGTTTTATTGCACCATGATCTGAGAAAGATGCATTTACTATTTCTGCTTTTCTGCAATTGATTTTGAGGTTTTTATGCCCTAACACATGATCAATTTTTGTATAAGTTCCATGAACCCCTGAGAAAAAAGTATACTCCCTTCTATCACCATTCAATTTCCTCCAGAGATCTATCATACCTAACTTTTCTAGCCTTTTGTTAACCTCCCTAACTTCTTTCTTATTTATTTTGGAATTTGATTTATCTAATTCTGAGAGAGCAAGGTTGAGATCTCCCACTAGTATAGTATTACTGTCTATTTCTCCTTGCATCTCTCTTAACTTCTCCTCTAGGAATTTGGATGCTATACCACTTGGTGCATATATGTTAAGTATTGATACTGCTTCATTGTCTATGGAACCCTTTAGTAAAATGTAGTTTCCTTCCTTATCTCTTTTAATTAGATGTATTTTTGTTTTTACTTGATCCGAGATAAGGATTGCTACCCCTGCCTTTCTTTGTTCACCTGAAGCATAGAAGATTCTGCTCCAGCCCTTTACCTTCACTCTGTATGTATCTCTATGTTTTAGATGTGTTTCTTGTAAACAACATATTGTAGGATTCTGGCTTTTAATCCAGTCTGCTACCTGCTTCCGTTTTATGGGAGAGTTCATCCCGTTCACATTCACAGTTAAAATAACTATATCTGTATTCCCTGCCATCTTATTTACCCAGAGTTATGATTTTCTCTTCCCTTTCCCCTCTCTCCCTTCCCCCCGCCCCCGTATTTTGCTCTTGAAGACCACCTCCCACCAATAATCCTCCTCCCTTTAGAGTCCCTCCCTCCCCTTTATACCTTTCCCCTAATCCTTCTATTAGTTTATCCCTTTCCTTTTCTCCCCTCCCTCCTACCTTCCCACAAGGAGGGTCAGTGCTTTCTTTGAAGCCAAATGTGTCTGATATACTCTCTTAGAGTCCAATCTAATGAGAGTAAGGTTTACACAATACTCATTGCCCTCCCTTCTTCCCCTCAATTATATTAGATCTTCTATGTCTCTTTATGAGATTTTGCCTTATTTTACCTCCTATATTTTTACTTTATTTTGCCTCCTTTTCCCCCCTCCCCCCTTTTTCTTTTTCAGTATGGTATCCCTTCCACCTCTAATTTCTTTTCCATTATTATCAAAGAAAAATCAAATTATACTGCCATTCTTTAAAGGATACCTATACTAGGAATATAGTTCTCAAGAGTTTTCCTTTTTACCTTTTTATGTTTCTCTTGAGTTCTCTATTTGGAGGTCAAATTTTTTGTTCAGATCAGGTCTTTTCATTAGAAATAGGTGAAATTCTCCTGTATCATTGAATGACCATCTTCTTCCCTGGAAGATGATGCTCATTCTAGCTGGATAACTTATTCTTGGCTGTAATCCAAGTTCTTTTGCCTTTCGGAATATCTGGTTCCAGGCCCTTCGATCCTTCAATGTGGAAGCTGACAGATCCTGTGTAATTCTAATGACAGTTCCTCGGTATTTGAACTGTTTCTTTCTAGCTGCTTGCAATATCTTTTCCTTGGTGCGATAGTCCTGAAATTTGGCCACGATATTCCTTGGGGTTTTAATTTTGGGGTCTCTTTCTGGAGGTGATCGGTGAATTCTTTCAATGCCTATTTTACAAATTTTTTGCTAAAACTTGAAAATAGTAGGGCAGAAATTAGGCAGTCCAAAAATTCACAACTTATACCAAGATAACATAAAAATAGGTTCATGATTTAGACATAAAAGTGATAGTTCAAGTAAATTAGAGAAGCAAGGGATAGTTTACCTGTCAAATCTTTAGAGAAGAGAGAACTTTATGACCCAAGGAGAACTAGACAGCATTTGCAAAATGTTTAATTTGGATTTCATTAAATTTAAAAGTTTTTGCACAAACAAAACCAGTGCAGCCATGACTAGAAGTGAAGTAGACATTGGGAAAACACTTTTTATAGCCATTATTTCAGATAACTGCCTCATTTCTAAGATATATAGGAAAATGAGTCAAATTTAAAAGACTACAACTTATTCCCCAATTTTATAAAGGCTAGAATATATGAACAGGCAATTTTCAAGTGAAGAAATTAAATCCATTTATACTCTCATAAAATGTTCCAAATTATTACCAATTATAGAAAAGCAAATTAATACAACTCTGACATATCACCCCACACACACCAGATAGATTAAGATAATGATAAATGTGAGAGGGTATATAGGAAAACTGGGAGACTAATGTATTGCTGGTGGAGTTGTGAAATAATTCAGTCATTCTAGAGAGCAATTTGAATTAAGCACAAAAGATTATCAAGCTGTGAATACCCTTTCATGAACAGTATCACTATTAGATCTATATCATAAAAATATAATTAAAAAGAGATAATTAGTGCAAAAATGTGTCTGGTGACTCTTTTTGTAATGGTAAGGAATTAGAATTTGAGTGGCTACCCATGAATTTGGAAATGCCTAAATAAGGTATGACATATGAATGTAGTGGGATATTATTTTTCTCCAAGAAATGATGAGCAGTCTTATTTCAGAAAAGTCTGGAAAGACTTACATCACCTCATCCTGAGTGTAGTGAACAGAGCCAGGAGAACATTGTACATAGTAACAGCAAGATTATATGATGATCAACTATAATAGACTTAGCCTTTCTCAGCAATGCAGTCATCCAATAGACAAGATAGAAAATATCATCTACATTTAAAGACACAACTATGGATTTTAAATGTGGATCAAAGCATACTATTTTTACCTTTCTTGTTTGTTTGCTTGCTTTTCCTTTTCCATCCCTCTCTGTTTTCTTTTTATTTTTCTTTCAGAACATGACCATTATGGAAATATATTTAAAATGATTGTAGATTTAATCTATAACCAATTGCTTGCTATCTTGGGGAAGGGAGAAAAATAATGGAGGGAGGGAGAAAAATTTTGAACTCAAAATTTTATAAATATGAATGTTGAAAACTCTCTTTACAAGTAATTGAAAAATGATATATTATTTTATAAAGCTTTTTCTTTTCAAAACATGTCCATAGATAATTTTCAACATTTACCCATGCAAATATTTTGTTAATTTGTGTTACAATTTGTTTTTCTCTCTCATTTCCCACCCCCTCATCCCTTCCCCTAGAGGGCAAGTAAAACCAATATGTTAAATATGTGCAAGTCTTCTCTACATATTTCCACAATTATCATGCTGCAGAAAAAAAATCAGGTCAGAAAGGGAAAAAAAAACAAGAAAGAAAACAAAATGCAAGCAATCAACAACAAAATAGTGAAAATACTATGTTGTGATCCACCCTCAGTTCCTACATTCCTCTCTCTGGGTGCAGATGGCTCTCTTAATCAGAAGACATTGGAACAGGCTTGAATCACTTCATTGTTGAAAAGAGTCATATCTATGAGAATTGATCAACATATAGTCTTGTTTTTGCCGTGCATAATGACCTCCTAATTCTGCTCATTTCACTTTGCATCAGTTCATGCAAGTCTCTCCAGACCTCTCTGAAATCATCTTGTTGGTCATTTCTTACAGAACAATAATATTGCATGATATTGATATACCATAATTAATCCAGCCATTCTCCAATTGACGGTATCCATTCAGTTTCCAGTTTCGTGCCACTACAAAAGGGGCTGCTTATAAGTACTTTTGTACACATGGGTTCTTTTCCCTCTTTTATGATATCTTTGGGATACAGCCACAGCAGAGACACTGCTGTGTTAAAGGCTATGCACAGTTTGATAGCCCTTTGGACATAGTTTTATATTGCTCTCCAGAATGGTGGGATCAGTTAACAATTCCACCAACAATGTATTAGTATTCCAATTTTCCCACAGCCATTGCAACATTTATCCTTATATTTTCCTATCATTTTAGCCAATCTCAGACATTTGTAGTGGTACCTCAGAGTTGTTTCAATTTGTGTTTGTCTGACCAAAAGTGATTTAGAGAAAAAAATGAATCTCAAGGATTTTTGCCATTATGTCAGTACTGGCAGTGATTGCCAGTCTTAACACTATTGCTCACCTTCAACTAATATTTATAGAATAGATATATCTTAAAAACATTTTTTTTTCTAACCACTACTAATACAATGAATACTCCTAAGGTATTTATAAAGAATTTTAAATCTTAGAAAGCTCTGTATTATCTCATTTGATCTTCATAACATTTCTTCATGTAAAGTACCTGCAATTTGTGAAATCCAGACATAGGATGCAGCCTGGAGAGGAATGAAGGATAATAGGAATCAAAAGATAAAAGCAATTCAATCACTCATCCACAAGCATTTATTGATTTCTGCTACATGTCAGATACTGTGTAAATTACTGGGAATACTATCACAAAAATAAAGAATGTCCCTACCCTTAATGAGCTTACATTTTATTGGGTGGATTTAAAAAGTACACAAATAAGTAAACATAGCATATGTGCAAAATAAATTCTAAGTGATGGGGATGATCAGCCAAAAACATATAATGGAGTATTTAAGATCTATTAGTATTTCTGGTATAAAAGTTTGCTTTTTGGGATCCACCTGGAACTCAACTCTTACCTTCTGGCACATTAGTGTGTATAATAGTCATATCCCAGCAAATCATCCTAGCAGATGGGTTAAACCAGTTTGATTGTAACTGATAGTCTTCAGAACTATCAGGGCATTAACAGAGTATTTACCCCAAGTATGAGAAAATTTCCTACGTCTGAATGGGTGGAATTTCTTTCAACAGCCATGATGGTGACTGAAGGAGAGTCTGTGTATTGCTTTAAGCTTAGTAAGACATTGAAGACATTGATATCTTAGACTATATTCAAGGCCTTCACCAGTCATTTTGAGTTTTGCCTTGCTACTGGACTTTGATAACACTGGAAAAGAGAATAAGGCTAAAAATTTTGTGCAGTTCTGCTAATTTTTATCCAATTCACACAGGAGTCATGCCATTGCTCCATAATATCATTGAAACTCTTTGAAAATGAAGGGCAAATAACAACAATATCTATGAGGAACTATGATGAAAGTTGCATAAATAAAGAAAGCCCAAAAGATAGTCCCTGACCTCAAGGAGTTCACAACATAGAGAGGAAGACAATACATAAAAAGAAGCAGAAAGTGGGGTTTGGAGGAAGTGAGTATGAGAGAAAAAAGAGAAGGGAAGGGAGAGAGAGGAGAATATATGAAGCTTGATGAAGTTCTGCATATGAGTGGGAAATGATAAGGATGTAGAAGGACCTCTCTGGTGTCTTTTCTCCACTCCCTTCAATCAGAAGGAGATTCCACAAAAGGAGGTAATGAATAGGTATGAGTTTCAGAAATGATTCCATCTTTGAGGAAGATAGTAATGAAATAGCTTCAGATAAGAAATGAGATTGGAAATGATGGTACCAATATGCAGCATCAGTGAGTCAAAGGCAGTGAGATGTAATGATAGAATATTGAACTTCAAGTCAGAAAATTTAATTTAAATCCCTTGATATTACTAGTGACCCTGGCCAAGTTGCTTAATCTCTGTCTTAGTGTCCTCATCTGTAAAATGAGAGTTTTTGATGTGTTGGCTTCCAGAGTACATTAAAGATCTATATCTATAATCCTCTCAATAGAGGGAATTGCTACACCTTGGGGCAACTAAGCTAAGCTTAGAAAAGCATGAGATTGTTTTTAATCAAGCTCAAAAAAAAACAGAGAAAGGTGCTAAACATATGAAAGTTTACATTGTCTTCACTCAGAGATAAGAAAAAAGTGAATGGAATTTCAATATTCTAGAATCTTGAATTGATAAGGATGATGAGATCTTGTCAGATGTCTGACTTTTTTGTATTTTGTCACTAAGAGGGACTGCAGGACTAACTCATAGAAGAGCTAGAATTACATAGAAATGTAATCACTGAACAATCTGCATCCTAAAAGATCAGCATGGGAGTGGTATTGGCATGAGTAGAAGGAAGCAGACATGAACTACAGAAACTATTAGGAAATGTTGTAGTGATAGAGCAATGATAGCAAGGAGCTTGATAAGGAGAAAGAAAATAGATGATGCTGACCTAGCTGAAGGCTGAAGAGAAACTGCTGCAAGAATGTGTAGCCTGAGACAGAAGTAGCAGAAAACAAAAGAATGATGAAGTAAAACAGTTTTATGTGATAAACAATCCAAAACCAAAGAGGCTAGGAGATAACAAAATAGAAAAGCAACAATGCACAGAAACCTGTTGAAGAACAAGACATGTTAACTTTGCCTTTTTCTAGTAATGCGAGTAGTATGGACTAAACAGATCTGGAGGAAGTAGTTTAAGAATACCTAAGAAAATGCAAGTATTTCCACAACTTGTGGGTGACAACTCTAAAATGGCATTTTTGATTTAGTAATAAATTTATAATTCCTAAGGGAAAATAGATTTTTATCAAAATAGTTGATTGATTAACAACATATAAATCCTTAGCGTTTTTTTACCCAACTGAAACTTGAGAGGTGAAGGGGAGAGGGATGGAATTATCCCCAGGGTAACAATAACAAAGAAAGTGACTGCAAAAGTAGCTAGGGTAGGTGGGGTACAAATTAGTTTTGACTGTCCTTTCTACTTCATATTTTTATGTAATAACATCTGCTTATTTTCTATGCCCTATTGTTAATTTGTTATTTGGAAGGGAACAAGGGACATTTATCTGAGTCAAAAAATAATGCAATTCTGATGTTCTCAGGGATGAACCTGAGAAGGGGCTTCAGAACAGAATTTCAAATTATTGAGAATTATGAATTTGAACTTTAGTCTATTTCTTCACAGATCAATAGTCAATGAAGATTTATTAAACACCTATTATGTTCCAGCTACTTTGCTAAGTGCTAAGGCAAGAATCATCTCTTGCCTTCAAGGAATTCACAACCTATTGCTATAGATGAGAAGCAAACAGACATATATAAACAAGTTATATATAAGATAAATAGGAAATAATTAAAAAAGAAAAGGCACCAAAATTAAGAGGGGTTGGAGAGCATACAATTATCACTGAAACTTATAGGTATCCAGGGGAATCAATAGGCAGAGTTGAAGAAGAAAATTCTAGGTATGTGGGAAAACCAGTGAAAATAAACCAAGAGTGAAACTACAAGTAAGACAGTATTTCTGAATTGAAGCATATGTGTCAGAGAGTAAAATACAAGAATACTGGAAAGGTAGGTGTTGGGTCAGTAATAAAGATCTTTGAATGCTAAGTAGAGTATTTGCAATTTATCCTTGATGGAAGGGAAAACTGTAGTTTAATGAGTAGGGGAGTGACATGATTGGATCTGTGATTTAGAGGAATAAAACAAAAAAATAAACAAAACGCTCTGTTGATTTAATAAAAGATAGATTAAAGTGGGGGGAATCTTGAGAAAAATAGAGCCACTGGCAACCATAGTAAGAATATGCACCAGAGTGCTAGTTGTCTCAGCGAAGATATTTGAGAGACTTTAGAAGATGAAATCAGTTAACTATTGCAACTGATTAGATATGGCAAATGAGAAATAGTGAGGACTTGAGAAATATAAAGAGGTTATGAATCTTAGGGACTGGGAAGATTGTGATACTTGCTAGACCATAGGAAAAAAATGGGGGGGGATTAAAGAGGAAAGACAAGGAATTCAGTTTTGAACATATTTAGTTTAAGATACTCACACTTCATTAGTTTAAAATATATAGAAGGCAGTTATAAATGAAAGATTGGCAGTCAGCAGAGAGTTAGGGACAGGATAGATATATTTAAAAACTATTGAAATGGAGAAGATGGTTACATTTTTGAGAGCTGAGAAGATTATTAGCTGAAGTAGCATAGCAGTAGAAAATAAAAGGACTCAGTACAGAATCCCGTGGGTCACTTACTGTAGGAAGTTATGACCTGGATAAGAATTCAGCAAAAGAGAACAAGAAGGACTTTTCAGATAGGTAGAAGGAGGATCAAGAGAGAGAGGCATTTTGAAAATCCAGAGAAAAGAAAATATTGCAGAAGAGAGTGATCAGCAATATGCAAGCTGCAGAGAGTTCAAGGGAATAAAAATTTTTAAAAAGGCCATTGGATTTAACAGTTTAGATCTTTATTAAATTTGGAGAGAGCAGTGTTGATGGAATGATAAAATCAGAATTGGGATTGTAAGGGACAAGAAGAGAGAGACAGAGTAATGTAGAGTTGTTTACATAATTTGAAAAAAAACAGCTAAGACAAAATATATATTGGCTATGCATTATTAAAACAGCTAAATGGTACCATAGATAGAATATTGGATCTTTAGTCAAAATTACCTAAGTTTTTAATACAGTTTCAGATTTTTTCACCTTTGTGACCCTAAGCAAGTTATCTATCTTTCATTAGTTGGTTTTCTTATCAGAAAAATGGGGATAATAATAACATCTACTTGACAGAAGCAATTGTGAAATTTAACTGGTGTACTATAAGTGTTTGCTTAGTAAAAGTGTAAAGCACTAAATAAATTTTAGTTATCATCTTCATCCAGGATAAGACTTATCTATCCCATATAATCTAATACCAAAACCATGATACTCTATATAATAGAGGTATGGATGTATGATGGAGGGGAAGAAGTATTGCAAAGGTAATTTTTGATCAGGTTTATGACCATCCTATTAACCTCTAGCTTAATAAAATCTCATAAAGATTCTGGAGCTTCTTTTAGATTTCTTTTGTATCATTTATGGGAGTAATTGTGAGGACTTTTGAACAACTTTTCCTGTTCAATATTGGACATTAAAGAATACTAGTGAAATAAGTTATAAAATGAGTGTCTACAATCAATGGTACTATCCAGGATACAAAAAATTCAAACTTAGTGCTTCTGAACTCAAAGTCTTTCAAATGAGTGGCAGATATCGGATTCCTGTTATGTAATAATTAATCAGATTTGAGGTGTAAAAGAGCAATTTGTGCTGCTTGCAGTTTAATAATCTATAGCCAAGAGAGCTCAAAATTATTGATTTTGATCCCTAGGTTAAGAGAAAATTCTAGATCTAGTATAGAAAAGATTCCAGGGGTAGGTGATATGTATATATTATGTCAGAGATTTGTACCTTGTATGTTGGACAGAAAGTTTTACCATACAAAAATGCTGACACATACTTACCTATATTAAGCCTGATGTTACTTAAAGAAAGGTAGTTTTGGCTGGCATAAGTCTTCTCTTCTCCAAGTTACACATTCTGTTTTCCTAATGAATAATTGTATGGCATGATCTCTACTCCCCTTATGTATATTGGAACTGTTTCCTGCCTATTCTCCAGCTTGTCAATTCCTGTTCTTTAAAAAAAAAATGGTATTCATAATTGACTACATACTTTTACATAGATAGTCTTACTAGGGTAGAGTATAATCTTCCATATTTTTGATACTATCATTCTCTTATGCATCCTAAAATTTCACTACATTTATTTATTTTCATTTCACTTAACATTAAATTTCAGTTCACTGAAACCGCCATATAATTTTCACAAAGATAACTTTCTATCCCTCCCTATTATTTCATTCAAATGTTTTTAGCTAAACTATTTATATTATGTTGCAAAGGGGATTCCTGCTTAGGTGCAAACGGGCTTGTGTAATAAAAAAGCTCCTATTTGCATAACATTTTAAGGTTTATAAATTTACTTGCTAGCGGCAACCCTGGGAGTGAGGTGAAAGACATATTAATATCCCCACTTCATTCATGATGAAATTGATAATCTGAGTAGTTGGCTGATTTGCTCAGGATTACAGAGCTAATAGTAGACCTTGAATTCTGTTTCAGTTTCAATGATTCTGGTACTCTTTCTATTACAAAATATATCACTTAAGCTTCCTTCCAACATAAATTATGTGAATTAAAAATCTATATATTTATATTAAATGTTTGCTATGGTACATAATTTCTTCAGAATTTTCTTTATTTTAAACTTTGATAGCAAAACTGAAGCTTCTTCCCTCTACTTCTTCCCTGCAGTCATGAATATTTATTGTTAAAATAATAATAAACATACATTGAAAAAAATGTCCTTTAAGAACCTCAAAGAAAAGAGATCTCAGAGTCTATCTTGTTTAATGCATACTTGGCTAGAGTCCTTCTAACAATCATATTTTTGCATGTATAATTTTTGCTATGAAATTTACCATGTGAATTGATTTATAATTCTTTTTTATTAAAACTTTTTATTTGCAAAACATATGTATGGGTAATTCTTCAACACTGATCCTTACAAAGCCTTCTATTACAAATTTCCCCCCTACTCCCCACCCCTCCCCTAGATGGCAGGAAATGCACTACATGTTAATTATGTTAAAATACTTGATAAATCAATTATATGTATACATATTTCCACACATCATTGTTGTGCAAGAAAAATCGTATCTATAAGAAAAAAAATCAGAGAAAGGAAACACAATGCAAGCAAACATCAATAGAGAGTATGAAAATGTTATGTTGTGGTCCACATTTCGTATCCCTCTCTGGCTGAATATGGCTTTCTGCGCTGAACAATTGGAACTGGTTTGAAACATCTCATTGTTGCAGAGAGTCATGTCCATCAGAATTGATCATCATATAGTCTTGTTATTGCTGTGTATAATGATCTCCTGATTCTGCTGATTTCGCTCAGCATCAGGTCATGCAAGTCTCTCCAGGCCTCTCTGAAATCATCCTGCTGGTCGTTTCTTATAGAACAATAATATTCCATGACATTCATATACCATAATTTATTCAGCCACTCTCCAATTGATGGGCATCCCTTCAGTTTCCAGTTTTTTGCTACTACAAAAAGGACTGCCACAAACATTCTTGCACATGTGAGGCCCTTTCCTTCCTTTAAGATATCTTTGGGACATAAGCCCAATAGAAACACTCCTGCAAAAAGTATGCAGTTTGATAACTTTTTGAGCATAGCTCCAAATTGCTCTCCAGAATGGTTGGATCCATTCATAGTTCCACCAACTATGTATCAGTGTCCCAGTTTTCCTACATCCCCGTCAACATTTACACATAGATAAGTAGAAGATTGTTTGATAGATAGATAGATGAAAAAAAATCAATGTAAGCATGAATACTCATAAAATCATTCTTATAGACTATAAAAATTCAAATTAATAAAGCCTAATTCTTGAGAAAATCTTCATTTCCACAGCAAAGTCCCCTTTGGATTTCTGTAAGTGTTAAACTCTTTATTTAATCTATTCACCATATTTCTTTTATATTGTTGAATATTGATTATATACCTCTAAGTATGTTCTCTAATGGTACCCTTTAGTGGTTCAATGTTAATCATGGGTTTGGTAAAATTATACCACAAGTTTGTAAACTTTTATAGAGGCTATCAATACATGCCTGAAAATATACTATATTTCTGTTTTTCAGGATTTAGTCTTGTTTAACCTATAAGAAAGTTGAGTTTCTTTAAATATGTAGATTTTAAAACTATATCTTTCTTATTCATTACAATAATTCATAAATACCATTTATTAAAGTTTAAAATGGTTGTAATCTATATAAGTTGGTCATGGCGATGATGTGCATAACAATTTTATAACTAATAAGAGAGGTATTTAAAATATAATCTGCTATACTCCAATGTGCTGAGATCACCTTTGGTATATCAGGTTCTGCAATAAATGTCATATATTAGGAAATGTATTATTAAACTGGAGAGCATCCATAAGAGAGTAACCAGAATGAAGAAACTCTTACTACCATAGCTCTCTTCAACAAAACGGCTTTGGAAGTTTTCTATTTCATTAAAGGTCTCTTTTCCCATCCCCAACCCCAGCATTATATTCAGTTTTGCTGGATAAGCTATTCTTGAATGTAAGTTCATATTATTTGCCTTCTGAAATATAGTATTCCATGTTCTGCACTCCTTTGAAGTGGTAGTTGTTAAATCATGTGTATTACTAAAATGTGGCTCTTCATACTCAATTTTTTTTCTCTTTCTGGCAGCTAGCATGATTTGTGTCTTTGACTTGTACATTTTTGGCAACCAAGAATCAACTACCCAGAAAAACTGAATATAATCTTTGGAGAAAAAGGTGAATTCAATGAAACAGAATTTTTAAGCATTCGTGATGAAAAATCCTTAACTGAATGGAAAATTTGATTTTCAAATACAAGACTCTGAAGTAGCATAGGAAGATAATCAAGACAATGATATCATAAGGGACTTAATAAGGCTTATCTTTTTATATTCCTTCATGGGAGGATGATACTTGTAACGCATGTGAATGTTGTAGTTATTATGGCAGTTAGAAGGAGCGTATATAGACAGAGGGTACAGATGTGATTTGAATATGAAGGAACAATATCTTTTTAAAAAAAGTAATGTAATTAAGGGATGAGGGAGGAAGAAGGGGAAAGGGAGAGTGAAATGGTATAAATTATCTGCCATAAAAAAGAAACAAGATAAAGCTTTTACAGTGGAGGGGAAGATGGAGAGAAAAGGGCAAATGAATAAATCTTATTCATCAAAATTTGCTGAAATAGAAAATAATATTCAAACTCAATAGGGGAATAGAAATCTATATTATCCTGCAGGAAAATAGGAATGGAATGGAATATGGGAAGGAGGGATGGGTAATAAGAGAGAGGGTATATAGGGGGTGGGAGAGGTAGTAGCAAAACACTTTTGAAGAGGGACAGGATGAAAGGAGGAGAGACAATAAATAGGGGAAATATAATTAGCAATAGTAAGTGTAAAAAAATATTAAGCAATTTTCTCTACTAAGGGCTCATTCCTCAAACATAGATAGAACTGAATCAAATTTATAAGAAAAAGAGCCATGCCCCAGATGATAAATGATCAAAAGATATGAGTTGAGTCCAATAGGCTACAAATTCACATATAACCTTTGACCTAACAACACCACTACTAACATGAATACTAAGATAATTTAGGAAAATGAACTATATATGTGTGTGTGTATATATATACCTACATACATATATAAATATATACATACATATATAATATTCATAGCAGCTCTCTTCCAAGGACAAAAAAAATTAGAAATTGAGAGGATACCCATTGATTGGGGAATGGTTCAATATATTTTGATATGTCTTTGTGATGGAATATTATTGTTCCCTGGGAAATGATGAGTAGGAGGATCTTAGGGAAAAAAAAAACTTGAAAAGTCCTTCATGAACAAAATCAAATATTCTTTATTTGAATTAATAGCAATGTTCTGAGATAATCAGCTGTAAATAATTTTGTTATTTCAGTAGTACAATCTTCTAAAACTATTCTGAAGGACTTATGAAAAAATCCTATCCATACCCAGAGAAAGAAATGATTGTGTCTGAATACTGACTGAAGCATTCTCTATTTCTCTCTATCTTTATTTTTAACTTAATTTTTCTTTAGGGTTTTTATTCTCATAAGGCTGGGAAATCTATGGTTTCTTTCACAACTTTACTGTTATGGAAATGTCTTGCAATTGCAAGATATTTGGGAATTGGCAAAAACAATGGGAAACCACATTTCTCATATGGTGTCTTAATTTTAAGTGGGAATAAGGGAGAGAGAAATCTAGAACTCAAAAATCTTAAAAACAATGTAAAAATGCTTTGAATGTAACTGGAGAAAAATATTAATTAAATAAATTAATTTTAAGAAATAGAGCCATATGGCCTAATCAGCTGATCATCATAATTTTTGAAAAAAACAAATGGGTAAACAATGTCTATTATTCAAACTACACTCTCTCAATCATATTTTAAACAGGCATTCAAGATGAATAACATGCTAGTCCTAAAATTTCATTAGAGGGACAGAGAGGTCCATTTTATAATTGGAGAACTGAATAGGAGTGCTCAGCAATAGAAAACTTTTCACTGATGTATAAAAAAAATCTTTCTTTAAAAATGTATATAACTATATTTATATCTACGTGTATTTATCTATCTACCTATCTATCTGTCTGTCTGTCTGTCTATCTATTTGAGTGTCTATCTACACACACACACACAAACACACATATATTCTCCCAATGATGCTATATGTGGCTGGGAAATAAGTTGCAATCTGTAATGAATCAAAATTGTGAATAATTAAAATAGTAATACTGATTGTATATGGAGATGTCAGAATGTTACTTGGGGTGACGTGCATGAACTAACATTAAAAATTTCATCTAGAAAATGCACAATTAAAAAAATAGGGGAATTGTTAATCTTACCACAAATAAGCATAACAAATGGAAAGCCCAGAGGAATTCTGTATATCCTTGAAATCAGTCAATCAATAGATTATTCAACCAAACTGAAAAATCAGTCAGTCTAACTATTTATGAATGTTTTTCCTACAAACAAAGCATTCTGTTATGTTCTGGATAGACACAGAAAGGGGAAAAATAATCCTTGCCATCACGGAGTTCATATATTATAGGGAATACAATATGTGATTTTCCAAATACATAAAAGATATATTCATTGCAGATGAAGGGTAATCACAGAGAGGATTTCATTTGAAGTTCGAAGTGATGGAAATAGTTTCCTACAAACTTCATTTAAATCTTAAAGGAAAACAGAGAAACTGGGAGGTAAAGTTAAGAGGAACAACATTTTTGGTATATTAGAGAATAGTGCAAAAGCCTAAATAGTTGATATTAGACGTGGAATGTTATGTGAGTAACCACATGCAGGCCAGTGTACCTGGACAATACCATGTATAATGCAAATAATGTTTAAGAAGACTGAAAGCATATTAAGGCAGATTGTTAGGAGCTGTTAATGCCAAACTGAAATTTATATTTGATCCTAAATGTCATAGGACCCCCTGGAGTTTTTTGAGTAGGTGAATAAAATTAGCTTTAGATAAACGTACAGAAAGAAAGAAAGAAACAATTCCAACTTAAAAGAAACTTAATCTACCAGGGACTTGCAAGTTATTTATATTCAATCATAAAGGAAGATCTCTTTGGCACTCAGTCATTTTTTGTAGGTATTTATGGGTATACGTGGAATAGTATTGCAATAGTGAAAGAAAGCATAGATGGGTTATGATTCATACCATGGAAAATTATAAGCAATACTGATATATGATGAAACTGTTGAGATATTGAAGAGTAAGTTTGAAAAAGAGCAAATAAATCAAATATCCTCTTTCCTTCCTTACCAGTTAATTTGTATTTTCAATTCAAAAACTGAGTTCTAGCCATTTTGTTTGATAGTTGCATGGTCTATCAACATAAATATTATTTTTCAGATGCAGATAATGACTCATTTACAGCTTCTCATAATATGTTATTCTTGTCATTATCTTTCCATAGTTTCCTATATACATATACCACATGCTAGAGATCTGTTTCTTTTCAGTATTTTGAGGATACTAGTTGCAGCACTTGGGATGTCCATCTGTTACTTTCCCCTATTAAGTTATTTTTACTTTTCTATACACACACGTATATATATGTATGCATCTTCCTTAATGGTATCATTTAACTTACTTCTCTCACCCATATCTCTATTTGGTAGTATGTTGCAGACACAGACCTCTAATGTGTCTATATATTTTCTTTTGTTACATGTACAATTTCATTTTTTTCCTCACAACCCTAGGTATAATGAAATAACTTCACACTTCCTACATATCAGAATTATCACTAAAACTATAAGAAAAGTATATCTGCATATACATCTGATGAAAATTGAGAAGTTTCAATAAAACAAGTTATAAATTCCCACAGTAAATGTGGGATAACTTCATCTCATAAAATTTTGTGAAAATGTCTTTCTTGGGGGCAGCTAGGTGGTGCAGTGGATAGAGCACCAGCCCTGAAGTCAGGAAGACCTGAGTTCAAATCTGGTCTCAGACACTTAACATTCCCTAGCTGTGTGACCCTGGGCAAGTCACTTAACCTCAATTGCCTCAGCAAAAAGTAAAAAAAAAAAAAAAAGAAAAAGAAAATGTCTTTCTTTTTTGTAGCTTAAGTTTTCATCTCTAAATGGGAACACAAATATTTTTCATACCTAACTCATGAACTGGTCTTGAAAACTAATAACTAAAAGTTTATTTTAATTTTTTGAGTATTTTAGAATTGGGAGCTACCAAAACATTAATGAACTCTAAAATTACAGTAATTATACTAGATTCAGATGTATTAATGCTGCATTTCCAAAGTCAGCTAATGTTACTCATTTACACTCTGAGAATCCACCTTGTATATCATTGGGGTAGGGTGTTAACATTATTTAAAAGAAAAAATTGTCACCTTACCAAAATTCTCAGCACGCTCATGGCGATCTTCCTGAATACCAAAACCTGTGTCTACTTGCTCTAAAGATTCATTTTAGCATTGCCTAAGCTAAAAAGAAATAGGGAATGTTATACATCTCTCTGTCTCTCCAATAAAATCTAACCCTAAACTATATAGATCATCCACAACTTTGAAATGCCTTTATGTCTTCTCTACTCCATGATGCTGATATTACTAATACTATATTATGAAAGTCATGCTGACTTCAAATTTAGAATATTTTAGTAAGAATAGTTGACATTGGGGGCAGAGCCAAGATGGCTAACTGCAGACAGCTTTCTTTGTGAATTCCTGGGACCTTCCTTCAAACCCAGACAAAGTAAGCCCTCTAACTGGTTTTTGAGTGAGGGCCCCGCCAAACATTTGGACTACAATGCACTTCTATCAAAAATCTACCTGGAAAGAACTCCAGAGAAGGTTAGCCTCAGGGGAAATTGGCCGCTGGTCGCTATCAGACTCCAGCGTGGGAGGAAGTCAGGGCTAAGATAGAGGGGCGGGTTTTTGGCACCCAGGAAGCCCCTGGGAGACGCCTGGGCCACATTGCTCTGCTTGCGGGCAGGTGCTTGGCAGATCCGCCTTTGGTAAAGGGTGGATGGATGAGCAGCTGAAAACGTGGTCCTAGTGCGAATCTAGCCAGACCAGCCTCAGACCAGAAGTCAACTCGGCAAACTGCCCCAGGGCAAATACAAATTGTTGCAGTTTTCTCTGCTTTTGACCAATATCCCAACTTTAAATCATGAGCAAGAAGCAGAAG